>JANHJO010002057.1:20086-33176 GCA_032468235.1 Pseudoxyrhopus heterurus | reverse complement strand
CAGGAAGTGATCACCACGAGCAGCAAGGCAGAACCCCCTCAGTGCACCTCAGTGGCCTGGTCTGCTGATGGGCAGGTAAGATATGAGAATCCCAGTGGCCTCTGGAGAATCATGTAATTGCCTCCTCCACTAGGCGAGACTTGACCAACAGCTGGACTTTCGAGTTGGGAACCTGCATGTAAGGATTTTGCAGCATGGTTCTCTTTGAAAGGGAATCATTTAAGGGACGTGGTGGTGTTGGGGGTAAAAAATCCCATCTGCTTGGTCTCTGCATTCCTAAATCATTGGTATGCTTTCTATGATTCATTTTTGTATACTACATTAAGTAAATAAAATCGTTGAGTTATTGAGCAAGGATTGAAATCATGAGCATGCTTACATTATATGCAAAAGATTTGAATACATTACCCAGGAAGATGAGAGAGCATTTGGGCTAGCAGACATTCAAAGTGTTTTAGTTGGAATTTCTTAACTAGGGGGAATTGTGAATGTCAGGAACAACTGGGAGCACTAACAGCAGGCAGCTGTTGATGTAGACCAGAGGTGGGGAAAGATTGCTCCTTTATGACTTGTGGACTTCAACTCCCAGAATTCCTGAGCCAGCAAGTCCACAAGCATGGCTGGCTCGGGAATTCTGGGAATTAAAAGTCCACAAGTCATAAAAGGGCCATCAGTCCCCACCCCTGATGTAGACAGTGGGCAGTTTTAGTGTTTCCCTTAGCTTTGGGTGTATTACATTTTAAAGGCTGAATGGGGGAGTTAGACCTCAAGAAACAGCCAGGATATTATAGGCTGCCAACCCACAGGAGAATTTAGCACACAAGATGCAGATACAGATTTATGTTTGTTTTTATTCTCACTTTCAACTCTGCTTAAGAAAGAGGAAAGATTGCACTTTATTCCCCGCAAGTGCTTCCTTCAAACTGAAGCAAGTCACTTCCCTCAGGTTCAGGACCAATGTGTCCTGGTATATTCTCTGACTCATTCTGTTGGGGCTTAGCACAAACAGTTAATATGTAACATCTGTATTTGGGGTGCATGAAAAGGATTTAATGTTGCTGGGTACCACATGGATGCTAAATCAGCCCTTCCATTTCATCCTTTAGCCTTCTTCCCCCTTATCCTTCTGTTAACATTGTTTTTTTCTCTTTCCCTCTCCTTTCAGACTCTATTTGCTGGCTACACAGATAACCTGGTTCGTGTCTGGCAGGTCACTATTGGGACCAGATGAGAGAGCGCAGTTATTGACCCACGAGGCATAAACTATTATGTACAAAACATTTAATTAAAAAGAAACAAGGATTTGTGTGCTGGAAGTGATGTGTTTTTAATAGGGAAATTAACATCCAACATTTATTTACTTTTTCTCTGCAGAGGTAGTTTTTTGGCTGATCGTTACTGTATTTTGGAAGATCTGAAGGATCAGTAGGGACAGATTATCACGGAGGAAATTTATGTCTAAGATTTTGTATGTACTATTGCAGTTGTCCTAAAAAGGTGTGAATGGTAAAACTAGCTCTGCAAGACAAAGATCTGCCCACTTTGTAGATGCATTGTGGTTTCTCACATACATACAAAAAGGATGGCACTTATTTCAAGATAATCATTTTGCTGTTTTATGAAAACGTTGGGATTCTACAGACATCTATTCACCACCGTTATCCCTTCGGTTGGGGAGACAGCCTTCAAGTCTTGTAAGTGTCCAAGCTAGTATGAAAAGTTCAGCAAAATAAATGAATGTGAGCAGCAGCAGTTTAAAAAGGGCAAGGACCTCGTTTAGATACAATTCTGAAAAAAAATCATTTTACAATCCTTTAATTCCTTTATTTGGGATGGAGTTGGGGTGACTGAGTGGAACTGAGCGTTTACTGGCTGGATGTCCTTCCTGATGCCTATGCAGAGTTCACAGCAGTTTATTTTCTCTTTGCGCCCTGAGAAACATCTGCCGCTGCCTAGGACTGAACACTCAACCTTCCAAGTAGGAGGTGAGCATCTTCACCTCTAGGCCACCATCCCACTCTAGATACTATTAGGAAATAATATCGATTACAGTGGATAAGTGGACAAGTAGCCTTGATTTTTCTAGACGTGTCATGCTCCCACATTTTCAGTGCTTTTAAAAGCAATTGCAGCCTGAGAAGATACATCCCAAGGGCTTAGGTACACTTTTCCTCCAAGGTGCTTTCTTTCATAGAGCAGAGGGCCTCCTACAATAGCTGCTATTTCTACCTACCCTACTAAAGTGAAGTAACATCTATCCTTGATGATAGAGGAGAAGGTTGCTTTGATAGCAGATATTGTTCAGAACTCCGCTACTTTTCTCACTTCCCACAGTAGCTGGGACCAATTAGATCAGGGGTGTCAAACTCGAGGCCCGTGGGCCAAATCCGGCACGTTGGGTGCTTAGATCTGGCGTGCGGGGCCACCCTGGAAACGCACCCTTGGTGCCTCTGCCAGTGAAAAAGCATGGGAGGGCCAAGCGCCCCCCCCCAAGCTTTGTTTTCGCTAGCAGAGGGCTGCAGGAGGCTATCCTGGCTGAAAACGGGGCCCAGGGAGGTGCGCGGCCTCCCCAATCTCCATTTTCGCTGACAGGGCTAGCAAAACACTAAAAAACAAAAATGTTTCCCCTTTTGTATTTGAGCATCTAAGAAGGGACAGGAAAGGATAAAGGGAAAGACAAAAGGAGATGGGAAGAGAGCAAGGAAGGAAAAATAAGGAAAGGGGAAGGAAGAAGAAAGAATGAAGAGGGAAGGGAAAAAGGCAGATTATAATGAGAGCGAGGGAGGGTCTGAGGGAAGTCCTGCCTTAGCACTTGGCCACCACAGGTGCCCCCAACACGAGTGACATGGACCTGGCCACACCCACCCACCCCACTCATGAGGTCAAACAACCTGGATGTGGCCCTCAATGAAATTGAGCTGGACATCCCTGAATTAGATGAAACCGGTGATGTCACCTAAAAATACCAATCTCGGAGAGCACCAAGGACCCCACGGTTCAAACTGAGCTACAAATGTTCTATTAGTAGATGAAATCTAGTTAGGGTTAATACTGGCTAAGTATCAGGATGATGCAAAGTGGTAAGCTACAATGTTGAAAAAAAAAACCATTGCAGAAGGCGGTAGTAGCAAGTCGTGTATTAAACAAAATTCTTGTGATGGACTATAAAGGAATCAGGCTTGACTTGAAGGAGTCTGGAGAGGATGCTTAATTTGGTATGGGATTTCCTTCCTTTCCCCATCATTTTCTATAGCTGCAATCAGATCCTAGCTACAATCATGGGATGGGGCCTAATTGAACCAAGCAACCCCTCACTGACCTGGAGTCAGGCTTGTAGAGTCCCTTCAAATGCCCAAAAACCCTCCAGTTCCTCCCATGCAGGCAGTTTCTCCAAGGAAAAGGCCAGAACCAGAACATTGGCTGCTTGCTATGATGCCCTCGGATGCCCACCCCATTGCAGGGCACTCGAGTGTGCAGATCTATCCGTCCCAGGTGAGTATGGGCGAGGGTAATAAAACTAGTAGCAGCTCGCTTCCATTATGAGCCAGAGCCAGGTCCTAATTCTTCAAGGGGGCACATACTATCGTGAAATTAAGGAATTCCAAGGGGTGTTTTGTAAACTTGAACAAGACATTCCCGCGCGCAAGGGTCGTCAAACTGGGCAAGGTTACGCGTTGTGGACTTCACCTCCCAGAATGGCTGAGCTAACATGACTGGAGGAGGAATTCTGGGAGTTGAAGTCCACAAGTCTTAAATTTGCCAAGTTTGGAGACCTCTGTGGGCGTAAACAATTATGTGCATTTTGAGATTCGTACATTCAATGAGTGGATTGGATTTACATGTAGACTGGAAATGAGGAGGAATTTCCTGACAGAACAATCAACAATCACTGGAACAGCTTGCCTCCCGGAGAAGTTTTCAAGAAAACATTGGACAACCATTTGTCCAGACTGGAGTAAGGGACTACATTGGGCAGGAGGTTGGACTAGAAGGCCTCCAAGGTCCGTTCCAGTCCTAGGGTTCTTACAGATGTTTTGCTCATGCAATTGAAATTTGTCCTTGTCTGCCCAGCAAGTGAATGATCAAACATGTTGCAGAGACTCAGTCCTACATAGTAGGATTGTTAACAAGATTTACAGCATCCTATTTTTGGCTTGGTTTTAATTGAAACTATTGGATTGTGTAGTCCTTCCAGAAGAATATTCTAAGAATTTTTCATATCATTAAAAAGCAACAACCCTGAACCGCTTTATTAAATAATTTCAAAGAATCTTCTCATTTTCAATATTCAAATAAACCACAACAGCAAAGCTTTTAACATGTAGTCATTTATTACTTTATTTATCTCTCAACATTTTTCCAAAAAACTAGATTTCCCTTTAATATTTTTCTTAGCAAAAAATAGTTCAGAAGCAGCTCTGTCAAGCCAAAAAGAATTTTAAAAAAACCACATATGGCTGGAATAGCTAAAGCCTTCAGGGGTTCAAGACTCCACAGTGAGGGCTAAAACTAGTGAGTGACTAAAATAAGTTATTTAAAAGCTGACGGTGGGAAGACAGGGAAAGAGAGGATGAGTCAGACAGCAATAATGGGATCTTAGCATCTGATGGGATATAGCACACACATCTACAACCATGGCTGACATTCAACAGCTGACATTTTAGAATAGATAAACGGGAGAAGGGGTAGAAAAGAGCATCAAAGATTAAGAGACATTTCAAATGGAACATCACATGAAACCAGTGTAAAGAAGAACATGGGACAGAACTTGCAATTCTTTTTTTTTTTAAATGGTTATTAGTAAATTGTAAAAACAGGAAATCAGAATACAGACATTGGATCAATTAAAGAAGGAATAATAGCATTAGGAATCTGTCAAAATATTTCCATATTGTTGCTTTAAAATGCAAAAAGCTATTGTGAGGGCTACAGGAATCCGGACTCTGGTGACAGCAACACAGACTAACACTGGGGCTATTCATTTTCCACATGTTACTGGACCACAACTGAAGGATACAGATCCTTCAACATAGGCTATGATTGCTGGGGCTCTTAGAAACTGTCATACAGTAACATATGGAGGGCCACATGTTCCTCATCCCAGCTTAAAGCATGGACTCTGATCCAACCCTAAGAACGTATTGGAACAGTCATCTTGTCTGATCAGGGGAATTCAAAACAGAGGAAAGTTGCCATACATAGGTTTATATTTTGTTTAGGTTGTCAAAGCCTGACTAGAAAGTTTTAGGTATCTTCAGGAAAGTCAAGAACAAGTTTTGGATTGCTAAACCCAACTCAAAAAGCCATGGCAGATCCCACCAACCTTATCACTGCATGCTCAATAAGGTCTAATTTCTCTTCTGAGACACTGAAGGTCAGGGTTTCAGCTATCTAAATATGAGAACAGTATAATCGGCTGACTTGTGATTATACCCCAAAAGTATAAGGAAAGAGAAAGCACACTTCCCCCCCTCCCTAAAATGGATCTGAACCATAAGCAAAATAAAGTCAGATCCATGACCTGGTCAAGCACCAGAGAAGTAGAACTGTGCAAAACTGAATTCATCGAAGGGAAGAATCCCCGTCAAAAGGAATCCAAAATAAGAGCTAGATAAGGAATCCATCAAAGTCCAAGGATGATGAGAAACTCTTATCAGGCATAATTAGGTGGGATGGGAGGACTGAGATGAAGCAGAGGCCTCAAGGGATAAATTCAGCTACGTGCAACAGCCGCAATGGCATCAATTGCAGATTTTTATGCGGGTCCCCTTAGAAAGAATGCGGAAAAAGGGGAAGATGCGCTCGCGAAATGAAGCATTGAAGGTGTGAATATGAGCCATGTTTTCAGCATTGTAGAATCCTAGCTGGCCTCGTTCATAGTCCAGATAGACACAAAAGCGCCGTAATTTCTCAGCTGGACAAAGGGATGTCTGCTCAGTGGTAGTCAAAGCCTGGTACTTCTTACCGTTGGTTCCTACACACCAGATCTCCCGTTTCTGGTGGGAACCACCGCTGGATTTCTCTTTTCGTCGGGCCGATTCGCGGGCTGCCCCTACAGCCCACCCTCGCCGGCCACCCACCTCCACTTCCCAGTAGTGGCGACCAGACATAAAGCCCTGCAAGGCCAACACACAGTAGTCGGAATCGAAGCGTTTTGGGTTATCCGGCAGATCCCGCCAACGTTCCCCAAGTCGGACGCTGCGACAGTCTGAGGAAAGTGTGAGCCGTGGATGAGCTGTTTCAGAATCCAGAGTCAAATCCACTGTAAGAGGAGAAAAAAAGAGCAAAACGATCTAAGTAGGGAACAAGTAGTCTCTGTAGCAATGTTTGGCAAAGTTTGAAGATATGTGGATTTCAACTCCCAAAATTCCCCAGCCAGCATTTGCCAAGTTTGAGAAACACTCATCTATTTGAACTCCGGCAAAACATCAAGGTAGAAGTCTAAAAAGAAAAGGCTTTCCCAGCATGAATTATATAATCGCTATTTCTGCAGAGTTTCAATTCTCCTCTAATGACATTTTTACAATAAATGAAATCTTAGCTTCCATTGCACAGTGGATGTATACGTATGTCAGGTCCCTTAGATCCCTATCGGGACACTGCGATTCTGGCAGGGAGTGGGGAAGGACCTGGATGCTCCTTTACAAACCTCTTTCCTTCTTTCTGAACTTCCTGCACTTTGATGTACCTGCTTGGGAAAGGGGTGGGAAGGGATTGACATTTGTTTTGTCTCAGCTCCAAAACAACAGACAAAGCAGCGCCTGAGAACAGCTTCTTATCACCTTCTCAGCTCGAGTTCTCACAACAACTTCATACTTGTGGATTGGCTCGCCTTGGACTGGCCATAAGGGAGGGGTTTTCTGCAACGTTTAACCTAACGGTTCTAAGCAGGAACTTCAGATCCTGCCTTGCTTTACATGCTATCACTTTCTCTCAATAAAAGTTTCCTCTTGAAATAATGCCTGTTTCAAGAGTTCTGCTTTCTTGAAGAGAGAGGAGAGGCAAGTCCTTACAACACGGCTGGGAGCAAATGCATTTTTCTCTGCATTTCTAACTGCAGGAGAAAAGCAGCTTTGTTACCTCCTTACCTTGAGGTGCTTTGCTAAAGACCTGCTCCATCTTCCTCATTAAAACATCTATAAGGAAGTAGTTCCGGTATTTCTTTCCTGTGTCCACTGGCATCATCTCTGGATCTTGGAATGTGATGTTCTCACACCTGACAAAGGGACCAAATAGACAGCAGACATATAAGACGAGATAAATGGGAACCAGCAAGAAAAGCATTGAGTAAGAAGAACAGAAAACACAACATACTGGGACTTGATAAGTCTGTTTCCTAGGCTAACTCTGCTGCTACAGCCAAAGTTTTAAATTAACTTTGCTAATGATGTTTTAATGTAGTCTAATAGATGCAGCAGCTAGACATAGTCAAATAATTATAGCTGCATGTTACCAGTTACACAATCTTTCGAGCTGAAACTATTAAGATACCGCCACACCCACTTTTCCCCCATGGCGAAGCATAAATAAATGGATCTAGGTTTCCCAGGCAAACTGCCATTTATACATTAACCAACCTCAATGCTATTTAACTTCAAACAAGTTGTTCTATCCCAAGTTTTCATACCATTTTTTTGAAGTGTTTGTCTTCCTGTTGATGGGCAATTAGTAAAAAACCCTCAACTAATACTAAACTGAAACCAAGTGATAAGACATTATGATGAGATTTCCAGATATTCTGAAGTATTCAACCTGTCATTTGCAGAATTGGCTCAAAGGTATTTGTGAAAAGCCATTAAATTCTAAAGAGACTTTCAGATACAATCTGGCTAACAGTGAAGCACAAATTTCAGGAATGTAAACCAGAAAAAACCAAAAGAAATTCAACCAACCTGACTAAAGTGCCTTTGAAATCCTAGGGGGGGGAAAAGAAGAAAAAAGGTTACATACTTTGATGTAATAAAACACAACAAATAGATTGAAAGAAGACAATCAATTTTCTGTACAATTTCTTGTGGACTTTTTCTGGAAAGGGTTTTCTAGCTTTTTTGGGGGGGTGGGGTGAGGGTGATTACTTGGGGTTCCAAATCTTGTGTTTGTTGTGATTTGTTGTGTTTGTTGTCAAAAAACTTTCCTTGAAAAAACACTATTTATCTGGCTTCCTGACTTGAATATGACATATGCTACCCAGATCCTTGACACTGTATGGCTAAATATATTGCATATCAGAATGGTCCACTTAAAACAGGTGATTGCCTTCTTAGTATGAAATTGCTGTCCCCTCATAGAACTGTGTCATTGCACCTGCAATAAAGGCACACCCCTTCCCCCCAAGATCTGGATGGTTACAATCCAGTTGCCCTTTCTGAAGGCATTAAAATTTTTGATATTACCCCCAGTACCCTGACGTTAACATTGCTTGATAGCATATTGTTGTTCCAGTGATCTGAAGTGGAATGGTTTTTGGTTTTTTCACTCCAGGTATATTCTACAGTATAGGTTTTGTTTATTTAAAAATATTTGTATAGCTGTTCATCCTAAATCAAATTCTGGGTAGCCTATAATCAAACACAAGACAACATGTACATAATGGAAACAAAAAAGAATAAAACCAACCATCAAAAAAACAGAAAAACTTGCTCCTGCCATACTTCCCTGATGCAACCCACACGTTACTTCCACTGTAACCTAACACTATTCCAACACTTGGGAAACAGCCATGTCTTAAGCGCTCTCCTTATGATATATATATTGATTTTAAAAACTGTGGATTTGGGGATTTTTAAAATTATTTTTACATCTTTATATGCCATCCAGTATGTCTTTGGTGAGAGAGGTAAGTATATAAATTATTTAAATAAGTATCTCCTGCAGTTGAAATCTGAAATTTCTCTTTCCACCTTTCCTAAGCTTAACAGACACCTAACTTAGTGCTTCTCATAGTGCTCAGAGGCAGTAGACTGTTGATACAATCAGCATTCCTGAGCTCCTTTAGGAAACTAGCCTCCACACTGTGAGCATCATTTAAAAGCTTTATGAACTTCTTTTAAGACTTATAGGTATTAATCAATAAATCATGGGGACCTCTGATCCAGCCAGTCTTTCTTTTTCTCTCTCTATGGCTGCTCATCTCAAATTTGGCAACTGACAATATGAAAAGAAAGAACAAGGAACAAAAAGAAAGAAAAGCACACAGGAGCATCAGACAGGATAAAAAGAAATTCAAATCATAAATCAGGATAACAAATGCATAAACTCAGTCACACCTCCAGACCCCCATTTCTTTAAGGCCTTATGGAAGGCTGAGAGAATCCCCCAAAATATCTTTGTGGCTCTCAGCCCACTTCTGCTACCAGAACCACTCCAGCTTTGGAAAAGTCTTACCTGCTATCTGAATTAGCATGGAAATGATTTTTGTTATCTCCCACATTTAATAGTTCTCACCTCCTAACCAACCTGTTTCAATTCAAACACAGATCTAAAAAAAAAGCCATTTCTACATGTGTGTAATAGCATCCAAATCATACAAACTAATGTGTGGGACATCTAATTCAATGCAATGATCCAAACAGGTTTCCAGTTCTAGTTCTGTCCAGTTGAACAGAATATTAGTCAAATCCCTTTCCAAAGTGAATATCTACAAACCCCAAATATATATTATTCATCTGGGACTCCGGTTTTCAAACATGTACCGTAATGTATCACATGCGCTAAATTCAACACATTGCAACAATCATTGTAGGAAATTGTCCTAAACAGCTAAAAAAAAATTCCTTAAAATCCACAGGCATTTTAGCATTCATATTATAGACCATTTCCTATTAAACAGTTAAGTGTTCAAATACAGTAAGAAATGTGATCAGATGCCCATATTCCTGAAATAAAGATGGGAAATACTGAGAGATCGGGTTTTCTATAGACGCTAATTCTAATCTAATTCTGATAATCTAATTATGTCATATTTTGGGCCCTTTTGTTAGGCTAGCAATAATGGAAGTAGGACATCTTTGGAAAAGAAACTACTCTCACTGCTACCCTTGACTACCTATGAAAAGCAGCCTGAAATCAGACTGCCAAAATTCAGCTGCCAAATGTCAATAATGCAATCTGAAGGTTCTAAGTTCGAAATCTACTCTCTGAATCTCTCAAGGCTCAATTTTAACATTGGTGTTCTTTAGGCATGTCTTTTAGATAATTGCTATGCTCCTATTCTACCATCAGGATTGTTAAGCGCATGCTTGTTTTAGACAACAGGCCACATAGCCTTTAAAGCAATGTATATTCCACAGGGTGAACTCTTATTTTTAACAGATCAAGCAATCCCAGGCTTATATCTTTGTGTTTGTTCTTAATCATTATAATTACAACAGGCAGGTATGCTTGGGACCAGTCACAAAAAGGAATCCAGGCAACTGGGGAAAGAGATTTTACCTTGAGCAGCTGCAGACCATCTTGCTTGCTCTTGTCTTCTGCTTCTGCAATAAGACGCCTTAGTGCAGCACCTTGCTCCTCCAGGTGAGAAATGTTGCTACTCTGGCTGGCTAATAGTATGTCATAACGATCTTCCAACTGGTGAAGCAGCATGGCTTGCTCTCCAACCAGGAACTGATGCAGCCGCTCAAAGTCTGACTCAAACTCTTTCATATCCAGCTTCATCTTGTTCTGGGGCAGATGAAGAAAGGAAAAAGAGAGGGTACACAGCCAAGATTTGGGACTATGCCACGTTATGGCACAGAACATTAAATCTATGTCAGCTTCTTTAGCAGGCAGCAGGACCAGACAATACCTGCCTGGTTTTATAAACAACAGCAATCATAGCAATCTGTACAACTGGCAGATGCCATATGATATCTGTGCTTGTCTGTGATGGAAAGTCAGAAAATCTTTTCCCACTTCTAAACTCATGCTTGAGGCAAAATCACAAGGAATAAATCAACTCTCGTTGAATTTATTAAAATCCTTTCTCCATAAATATATGTTTTAAATCAATAAAACAATTCCAATCATTATACAGTTTACAAGGAAAGAAAGAAAAATGACTTTCTGCAAAGGAAGAGAGCTCTGCTGATTTCAACAATTTTAAGCATTTTCCTAGGCAGAACCTGAAATTCTACTTAACGTCATCTCTGTTTAGACCATGAGGAATACTAAAGAAATTAAAAGACAAGACCAATTCTAATACTGATGGACCCATATACCCTCAGACTGAAAGGTAATATCAGCATATCCTCTGAGACATATTTAGAAGAATGGGATTGCACAATACTCATTACTGGCAGATAAAGCCATCTACGGTATATACTTTACAATAGAACTTCTGGTCATGACCGTAATTCGTTCCGTAATTTCAGTCGCAATTTGGGGAACCCAATTTGGTCGTGACCAGAAGCGAGACTGACTGAGCACGCGCCTACAAAAAAAAATGGCATGGAAAGGGAAATCAGCCATGGACGTGTTTGATCGCTACCCAATTTTTGAATCGTGACCCGATTCAAAAATGTTGTGGATTTTTTGGTCGGAACCAGATTTGGTCGTAGTCAGAAGCATTCGTGACCAGAGGTTCTATGTATAGTTAAAACCAGGCCTCTAAAATTCAAATTGAATCCTAGGCATGTCAGTTAAGAATCTGGGATTTCTACTTCTCTAAATTCTTGACTTCAGGATAATCCCAAAGGAATCATTTTCTTAATGCAAAGACAACCATCCGCTCTTAAGACCAGGACATTTCCTCTTCACCCAAGCTTTAGTAATAAAAATGTACACTAAGAATAAGGTAATCATTCAAACAAGAGACTGACTTCAAATGTAAGAGAATTAAGGGAATATTGAAGTTACCTTGATATCTGTTATCTTCTCCTCTTCACTTGACTTCTGCTTCAGAACTGACTCCAGTTTCCTTTTCAATGGATCCAAGTGACCCTGGAGTTTAGCCTAAAACAACCAGAATAACTAGAGTGCCACAACTTAATTGTATTTACGTTCTACATTCATAAAAACAACAGCTGGCAGAAATTTTTTTGAAGTTCAAATCCAATGTTCAGAGAAATCAGTATTAAATTCTCATGTCCTGGTAACATAGTTACACTATATTTGGATGAAAAAAAGATTTCCTATCTTTACAATACAGTTTCTACAAAATCCCGTCTCTCTCTTGAATGACCTAAATTTGTAGCTTTTATAGTTAAAGGGGAAAATGAACTTTATCCTGTTTTTGACAGAAAATTACAGGACAGCTAAATAAGAGAATTTTTACCGAGTATCTTTTACTGATCTATTTATATTTATATATTTGCATAAGCACTTCACCCAGGAGCTTTTCTGTAGGCAAAGCAACGACTCTATATTTATACTAGTATGCCACTAATGTTTGCCAAAGCCTGGCAAAATTTATAGTACTATAAACACTCTCATAACACAAAAGGCTCCAACTTAACAAGATCACGTACTAACATGTACACCATGTGGTTGAATTCCATACCTTATATTCTTGCACAACTTCCTCTAGTGGCATAACACTGTGGTGTTTATGGGTTCGTGACTCTCTGCACACCACACAGATGGGCTCTTCATCTGCCTCACAAAAGAGCTTAAGTGGCTCCTGGTGTTTCTCACACAGGGCTCTTGGAGCATGACTTGCAGCTAAAGTAGATGGCACCCCTGACGAATCCCCTGCTGCTGCCATGTCCACCACATCAGCTGATGAAACGACAGGCTTCAGTGGTTGTGGATGCATCTGTCGGATGATCTGCACCATATTGGCCAGCTGAAGATTGGGTCGGAAATTGCGATGAGGAAAAGTTTTGCGGCACTGAGGGCAAGTGAAAGACTGCCGTTGCGGAGTAGGCGGAGTTGCCGGCACTGTATATTCCGCCATTTCTTCTGGCTCTTCATCCATTACTTCCTCATCCTCATCATAATTATCAAAAAACAAATCATTCCCCATAGCAGCATCCCATATCTCCTGGTCCCAGTACTCTCTGTCATCATCGTCCCAGACATCTTCATCTTCATCATCGTACTCCTCGTCCCTGGATGCATCATCTTCTTCCTCGTCGCCCATATCTCCATCGCCCAGATAATCGTTGACGTC
>JANHJO010002053.1:173208-184516 GCA_032468235.1 Pseudoxyrhopus heterurus | reverse complement strand
GATTTTGAAGCACACAAATACAGTACTGTAGTTAAATATGCCACAGAAATAACAGTGTAACAGTAAAATCCTTTAATACAAACACTGAGAAAACCAGGAACAACAGAGAAAACTATTCAGTCAGTCGATTCTGAGTGAGAGAGAAGAGGTTGTTTTGTGGCAGAGTCCGCCTCCACGATGGAAGGACGCTCTCCTTCAGGTGTTTTGTCTCTTGAGATTTCTTTGTCCTCAGGAAGTTTGGTTGCGAACCGAGGATTTGTTCACAAACGGAGTCGAACATTTAGCTGATTTTTTGGTTGTGAACCGATTTGGTTGCGTTTTCAGTGTCTAAGCAGAAAGACTGCAGCTGGCTACATGTTTATCTCCCATCGGTTAAGGATTTACTGGTGCAATAAATTCCTTGAGTTTGTATCTGAACCTGCCCATGTTTGAGTGTGTGCTGTGACTGGCAGCCCAGAACACAATATAGTTTTCTTGCCAAAGAGGACCATTGTCTTCTGCCAAGATGTCTGTTCCGCTTCCTGATTAGCCTTCAACCTTTCCAGTATATCTTGGAAAGCCCCCAAATAAAAGCAGGTGAGCCAGGTGATGTGGATCCATCCAGGTAGTTTCTTTGGCAGCAATGTTGAAGTGGTTGCTGTTGTTTTCTTTCAAGATTTCTTTTTATTATTATTATTTTCCTCCAGCTTCTCAGTGCAATACATTGTACGGTTGATCTTTCCTGGGCTTGGATCTTGCTAAGAAAAAACAACACAGATATGCCCATGTAGTTATCAGGAATAAGATCTGACTTCAAGGAGACTACCTTTCTTTATCTCTACAAAAAAGGAAAGAGAAGCAACAACATCAGCAAATAACAGCCATGAAACAGAGATAGCAGAAAGCGTACAACATGCCCCATTTAAAAATAAACCTGACCCTCTGCTTATGCATGTGTTGGAAATGTCCTCAGCACTATTCAGAAAAAATTGATTCTGTACAGGCTCCCAGCTTTCATTTCATGGTTATTAAAATGATACTTAGAATGGGTGAAACCAGCGGTTGAGTGCCAGAGGCAGCCCAAATGGGTCCCTATTCCCATGTCTAATCTATAATATAAGCTTTTTTCCCCAGATAACCTTAAAGGCTGCAAGCTTTAGATTAATCAAGTGGAAAATAAGTCTAAAAGAAGAATTAACTG
Organism: Pseudoxyrhopus heterurus; assembly: GCA_032468235.1. Classification (NCBI taxonomy): domain Eukaryota; kingdom Metazoa; phylum Chordata; class Lepidosauria; order Squamata; genus Pseudoxyrhopus; species Pseudoxyrhopus heterurus. Next base: position 183,336 of record JANHJO010002053.1, on the reverse strand, counting down.
CATAATACAGTTTTTATAAGAACTGCAGGTAGCTAACACCACCTCTCACAAAATAAAAAAGGACTTCAAAGAGTCTGCTGGAATGCATATATGAATAAATAAAAATGCAATGTACTTCCTACCTTTGAAACTCATATGCAAATTTTAATATTTTAGTGTATGCTAATTGCCTTATTAATTAAGATGTGTTTAATTAGGAAAAGAAAGAACTACCTAATAAGTGCACTTATGTTCAGGTGGCCTACTCTGGGGCCATATTCGTAGACCATATTTAACTGGGTGATGATTAGTCAGTATGGAGGGCTGACAGGGTATGTTACAATTCAGAACAAACCTGGGTCCCTCTAGCATTATACTAACTTTTCCTAGTTAGCTGGAACATTCAAACAGAGACAAAAGGGTTTCTAAAAGTGAATTGTCTTGTCTGAATGCCTGCCTAGAAATGAACTCCAAGAACCAGTGATGGGATTCAACTGGTTCGCACTACTTCGGCCGAACTGGTTGTTAAATTGCTAGCTGTCCTCACCCTGCTCCTTCCAGGAGTACCCCCGCAGATCCCAGGATGCTGAGGGAGGCGCACTAGGCCCAAAATGGGGCATGGGGTATGCAACGTGGCCCCCCATGGACTGTTTTTACCCCCAGGAGGCTGCAGAGAGGCCTACTAAGCCCAAAACAGGGCATGGGAGGGTGCCCCCCCCACAGCCTGTTTTTGCTCCCAGGGAGCAGGAGGCATGGCCATGCCCACCCAGCCAGTCATTAGGGTAGAGAACCAGTTGTTAAATTATTTGAATCCCACCACTGCCGAGAACATAATAGTAAACAGAATGTAGTATGGAATAAGTTGGTATCTAAACTCCCCCATTCTGTCCTTGGTGGGCTGACCCAGTCAGACACATGGGGAGTTTTATGTTTACTGGGGAAATATCATGATACAAAAAAGGATGTTGAGGCCCCAGAAAGAGTGCAGAGAAGAACAATAAAGATGATAAAGAGTCTAGAAGCTGAACCATACAATGAGCAATTGAGGGAACTAGCTATGTCTAGCCACCAAAGAGAAGGACTAAAGGCGACATCATAGCAGTCTTCCAGTATTTGTGGAGCTCTCACAGAGAAGAGGGCTTGAGCTATTCTCCAAAGCATCTGAGGAGAGGACAAGGGGTAATGGGTGAAAGACATAAAAGAGAGATCCAACCTACAGCTATGGAGAAACTTCCCGACAGTGAGAACAATTGATCAGTTGAACAGCTTACCTCCAGAAGTTGTAGAAAGGTGCTCCATCACTGAAGGTTGATCATACAAGAAGTCATTTGTCCAGAATGGTTTAGCAGGGGGTTTGATTAGAAGATCTCCAAGGTCCCTTCCAACCCTGTTATTTAAGTTTTATTTTTTCAAAACTGTAATGACTGACAATCGTTCAGTACAGATAAAAGAAATCAATTCTGTATACAGGCTGTTGTTAAACTATGAAAATCACTAGCACAGGAAATACAAACGGCCACGATCTGGGAAAACTAGGCAAACTTGTAGAGAATAAATTTGTTCTGATAGTGGACACATTTGTTTAAACTCTGTGGGAACGAAACATGGCCCTTATGTTTTTATGAAGATATTCACCTTCAAGGCTTTAAGTACATCATCAGCTCTACACCATTGTGTGCTTCATATAAGTGCACCCAACTGTAATCTGGAAACATAAGAAAATCAGCATGTGACCCATTTGGCATGAGCAAAATCTATTTTTTCCCCAACAGACTTTGGGGACAGTGGATATTTCTGTTGATACATGCTCAATGATTGTGTGATTCATTGCCTATACTGAAATCTTTGTGTACTCCTCCCCAATGAGGTTTATGGTTATAATTACAGAAAAGTTAAATCATTCCTTGTGAGACAATGTTTAACCATGGGGAAGAAACCTCAACACAGAAGTACCCCATGATTTATTAATATTAAAAATAACCTTCTCTATGCACAAGTAACACACAAGTGTGTTATTAATTCCTCTCAACAGCCTTTTTAAAAAGTCTTCCCACCAACACTGCTTTTTCCTTTATACTATTTGCTTTAACTTCCTCCTTGCCAGGAGGTAAAATATACATAGGTGCCAGATCCCACATGATATTTACAATGTATTTTTAAAGAATAAAGTTGATATATGTAAATAATTAATAGTTGGATCTTTGACAAACATTCTTGCTACTGTTTAAAAATGTAATTGCAAGTGGTTTATGTTTCCTGAGCATTCATCTCAAGTTACAGCCATAACAAGTCTGCAATCAAAGCAATCTTACCTAGGAGAATCTTGCATTAAATCTTCTCCAATGGCTTTGAAATAAGCTCAACCAAACTGAGGGCAATGCCAGAGATACTGTTTCATTTGAGTAATCGGGTTACTGAGTGCATTCATTCAGTGCCATAATATGTGCTGAGTTAGACAACTTCCAAAAATCTGAACCTCAGAAAGACCACAACATCTCCTCACCAGCAATTGACACTCAGATAACACCAAAATTAACACTAGACCTACAGTCAAGCAGTAAAAAATATCCCAATCAAGGAACTACCAAGAACGCTGACAGGGCAAGCTAGTCATACATAAACAGAGACCGAACTCCACTCCTTCCTAGCATTGATGATGTTACCTGGTTGGATAACGAAACATCTTTAAGAAAAGAACCAAACTCAGAGTGTACCAAGGACCCCACATACTCTGAACTGTCCTAAAAAGCTTTGATACCTTATAATTTAAGATATGGCAGGGGAAGAGTAGACTTGAGCAGTTCTGCCCATAGACTTGCTTGATCATTGTTTGGCTGCCAGGTCAGCTTGGGTCCTGAGCTCTTTTCTCTTTCCATCCATTGGGTCATCTATATATATAAAACAGAGTGTGAGTGTGTGGCTTTGTGGGTATGTGCCGAATAGAGTCTTCCATGCCTGTACCAATCTGGCCCAAATTTGCCAGGCACATACTTTGCACTTCGGAGACGAGCACTGGGCGGGTCACGAACACCGATGAGGGGTCTGTGCCCCCCAAAAAAGCTTCCAAAGTGCCGACCCCCAGCCTCAATGCACTGTGCAAGTGCAGAGCTCTACAGACTGCAATGTGCAGAGAGCTCTGCAGATTGTGCTGGGGCCAGTGGCGGAACGCGGGCAATGAGTGGGTGGCGAATGGTGGGCGGCGGCTGGCTGGTCGTGCAACCGAGCAGCTCACCTTCAGGGGCAGAGGCGAAGACACTGTCAGTGACAACGCAACTATACCCAGGCAAAGCCAGGTAATCAGCTAATAATATATATAAATGGCCTCCTCTCAGTTCTCTTTCCCATCCCTTCCATGGGCAGCCACACTTTCTGTCCACACAACAAATTAATGAAGTGAGTTTGTCCAAGAGATCAAGATTTCCCTCACAAAAATACAAAGGGGCTTTTCAGTTACTTTCATGAAATCCCTTGCAATCTGTGAGTGAGCCTCTCCTGTCTCTTGCATAGAATGGTAGCATGAGATAAACAGCCAGATGGAACAGTCTTGGAGGAATATATTCACCTTATTTAGCAAAAGAGATGGCAAAGGGGTCACAGCAGGACAGTGCTCTCCCCCTTGCAATTTCCAGTTCAGCAGAGAGGCTTGGATGCCCACGTGCCCAAGCAATGTCACAGAGTCATAAGCACATTCCAAGAAATGCTGCAGGGAAGAAGCTGGTAAAAGAATAGCCTGTAAAAAAATGTTAGAAAAGATGCAGACATTGCTAATCTGCAACATGGGATTGCATGGGTAGTGCTCTTCACCAGGACAGTTGTATAGGGAAACTCCCAGCCGTGAACATTGCACAGGAATTTGCTGCTTTTGACAAAATGGCAAAGGAGTGTCGTATCATACATTTGCACCTTTCATATGGCACAGTGAATGTACAAAAGATGGGATTTTCAGCACAATGTTGAAAGGCTGTCCTTATTCTTATGCCCTCTGCAGATGTTGCTGATCCAGACCACTGCAAGGATATTAAGGGTATTTTAAAGAAAAAAATAGTCATCTTTTATGAGGTAAAATCATTTTCTTCCCTGTACAGGTAGTCCTCAACTTAAGACTGTTTGAAGTTGAAACCTATTGTCATGGTTCCGAGCAATGAACCCAATTGAATCAGGACTCGGAAGCTCCATTCAGACTTGGAAGACCTTTTACTGAGTACATCGTATCGGCACTTAGAAAGTTAAATCTAACTCTGGGTAATTCCCATGCTTCAGGGTAATAAGAATAGAAACTTCCCACCCCCCTCAGGTGTCTTGGGTCATGTTAACCAATCAGTCCAGCACGAACTTCCCCCTCGCTCTCAGCATATGTTCATTGCCATGACCTTGGTTCACCCACTGTGACTGGTGGATGTTTTGTCTAGTGGACTCAGGCACCGCATTCTAGTTCCTTCGAACTCCACACCCCTCCTCTCAAAGAGTGGCAACTAAGAAATGCAGCAAATGTAAATATGGCCTCAGCCATAGTCGTTTTGAAATTGACACCTACTTGAAAAAGGAGACTTACAGTCTGGATCCAAAGTTCTAATGTCAGGCCCCTCTCCATGGTCATGTGATCGCACTTTGGACAGTCAACAACACGGCCATATTGATGACTGTTTGCAGTGTCCCACAGTCACGTGACCACATTTTATGATGGTTTTGCTAAAAACTGGCAGTTTCTAGGTTTGTGCAAAACCACATCATGGTAAACAATGGATTTACTTAATGACCGCAGCACTCGCTTAACAACTGCTGCAAAAAAGTCTTTAAATTGGGTTGGTTTTATGTGTGTTATAACAGGCAGGCTCCATTATAGTCGTAACTTGAGGATTATTTGTATATGTGTTTTCTTAAAAAGTAATCGCTTCCCAATGTCTTCCACTCTCCTTTTTATTTTATTTACCTCTACATGAATAAATTAAAAAATGGAAAGTAAAATGTCCCAGCATTACTGTTGAAATAGAGGGAAAGCTTGAAACAGCCCTCTATATAATTTTTGTCCTTCTTAAAAATGATATAAAAAGGATCTTGAAATTGTAGTAAATGACAGGCTGCATCCATCATATGGCCAATTTTATTCTGTAACAATATATATAATTTCTAAACAGAATTCATATTTCAATGTTGTTCTTTACTGATCAGACTCTACCAAATCTTAGTCTGGGCACTAAACTATAAACGAATTGGAATAAGCTCAGTGTCAGTGTTCCAAGTAACAAACTCCAAAACAGACAACTTTGAGACAATCATCTTTTCAAAGTTCCACTTTATTAGAGATGTCATATTGGCACATCTGGGAAAACCCGAATCTGAGAGTTCTGGGTTTTCTCTTCCCCAAAGGAAATTCAAAGATCTATCCCCTGCCTTCATCAGTCCATCACATGGCCCAATCATGTCTTCGTCCCATCCGAAGACTACCCCCAGTCACTCCTCTCCAGGTGCAGGGTGAAACATCCTTAACTCTCCTAGAAAAGAATGTTGTTGTGGCTAATCATCCACTACTCCTTAAAAAACTCCTCCCAAATTCCCAGGTACTAAATGTGGCAGCCTAGAAGCTCCAGAAGAAAAATGGCTTCCAGGGCTGACACTCAGAAGATAACAACAAAGATGATTGAGAGATTGGAAATTAAGCCCTATGAAGAGAGTTTGGCAAAACCTAATAAATTTATCTCTGGAGAAATAGTCCCCAAGAATTCATGTAGTTGAAGAGCTGTCAAAGAGAAAAAAAGGCATTTCTCATTTCTAATGTTCTGAAATACAAGACATGGGAAAACAGTCCTAAATTAGAGGAAGGCAGATTACAATTAAACATTAATTGTGATAGTGGCTCAATTACCTAGGGAAGTAGTGGACTCACCTTTGATACATATATTCAAACGGACTTTATATTCAATGGCCGAAATAGCTTTTCTAATTTGATGGTGATGATTATTACAAGTAGGGTTTATTCTGCTGAAAGTATCCATGTATTGTTGAGTCTTTGGGAAATGACATTTTTAGCCAATAATAAGATATGATTCTAATGAAGTGAACAAATCTTCTGTTCTACTGACCACTTTACCTAGATCAGGGGTGTCAAACTCAAGTTGTCACAGAGGCATCATGTGATGTATTGGGACTTTTTTTCCCCTTCGCTAAACCAGGCGTGGGTGTGGCCAGTATGTGACGCATCCGGCCCGTGGGCCGGGAGTTTAACAGCCCTGGCTTAGATATATAGGGGCAGACTACCTGCTTAGTTTAGTTTATGTTCTCTAGTAAACAATGAAAACAAACATTACATATGCAGGATTAAAACTCAACAGCTGTTTGGTGTTCACCTGAAAGAAAGAAGTTTCAACAAGGTAATACCACCTGTGCATAGCTAATTGCAGTTTCTTGCAATCTGTTCCACAGCTAGGCTGGAATGGGAGAAAGAACTAGGGTTTAAAAATACTAAATTTTTTAAGGCTCACAAGCTTCCATAAAAAAGTACAAAAGAAAATCTGGGTCCATTTTACCCTTTCTCCAAATATATTAGCTTTTGCATTCAGAAGATATTAAAGTGTGGGCCAAGAAAACAACTTTTAAATCAGCTTTCCTTAACCTGGGAATTCAAAATGTGCTGGTCCACCAATTCTATTCTTCAGTTATAGACCAATGCCTCTAAAAAATCCACAACTACAAAACAAGGTTTTAAAGGATTACAGCTGAAACATATAGCAGGATGGATTTATTCGGTTACTTTTGACTGGCTATGTCAGGTTATTTTACTTCCATCATATCTCCTTGCTAATGAATCAGTTTAACATTTTATTTTTTCATCTCTGGGTTACGAATAAGACTGAGTTCTGCTTGTGGCCTAATTCTAGTTGCCTCAATTCATTCGATTTTGGTTTTGCATGGTTTTCTTTCCATTTACTGACAGAGAGGCAAACAATTTTCTCATAAATGTTTTACTGAATTCACACTGTAGATAAAGAAACATTAGGAGTTGCACTGATTTGGAAAATGAATTTGAAACTTCATTTTCATCTTTTTGCTGTAGTTATAGTCCATTAACTTTCCACCTTTTTCCTCTAGTTTCATAAAGATCTCAATCCACTTATATATATTTTTTTTAAATATAGTTGTTGAAAATCTCAGTTCCCTCCTTCTCCTAAATATATCTGAAGGCACATCAGGTAAGCTCTGATAATTGTGTCTGCCAGTTGTAAAGAACTCACACCTTTAAAATTCTAATAATGTTTGTCTTAAAATATGTGAAAATATGTGCATTTAATAAATGTATCATGCAGCAGTTTTCTTCATGTTGTCTATTAGTTATCTACATTCAATTGAGGTAAACCTTTAGTAAATTTTACATTTCTCTTTTAAAACAAAATCTCTTACAAAATCTGCAGGTAGGCAGAATAGAATTTTAAATCGTTTTTACCAAATCTGCTACTTGTAATCTGATATCCCACTTCTTACTTTTAAATTGTCTGATCTGAATACTTTTGATTTCCGGTTTGTAAGACTGTAATTTCTTTACAATGGTACCCTCTTTAAGCTGCCAATTTGGTATGTATGTACGTATGTATGCAGTGGTGGGATTCAAATAATTGGTATGTATGTATGTATGTATGTATGTATGTATGTATGTATGCAGTGGTGGGATTCAAATAATTTAACAACTGGTTTGCCCAGCGTCAGGTTGGCCAGCATGGGAGGCGTGGCCCATCCCCATCCTCCAGCTCAACTGCACATGCGGGACAGGCCTCCCATGATGGTCAACCTGACCCTGGGCGAACCGGTTGTTAAATTACCTCCCCCCACTTTCAAAGTGGATCCTGGGCTCTGCGCTGCAATAGAAAAATGGGAAACGGAGCAGCCGGCATGAGGGAAGGAGGAGGAACAGGAGAAGAAAGAGGGAAAGCGGCCTTCTCCTTCCTTCACACCCCCACTCCATTGCCCATTTCTCTATTGCAGTGCAGCGCCCAGGATCCTCTTTGATAGCAGGGGGGGGATTTAACAACTGGTTCAACTGAATTGGTGCGAACAGGCCAAATCCTGTTTGTCTGTCTGTCTGTCTGTCTGTCTGTCTGTCTGTCTATCTATCTATCTATCTATCTATCTATCTATCTATCTATCTATCTATCTATCTTGAGAAAATACAACTTTTCTCCTAAGTCTTGTTTTTTATCATTTGATTAAAATATCTTCCACTATAGGCATTTCTTGTTGTAATTTTCTAAATTTCACCTCTAGAAAGATCTTAAAGTAACAAAGGAACTAGATATCATTGATTGCTATGATGGAAATTGGTCTTCTTCTAATTTTGTTATTCTTTGCTTGGTCTTCTACTTATTTTGATAAAAAGTAAAAAGTAATTTTATATCCTCAATATCTTTTCATTAAATAGTATAGTATAGGCATCTTTCAGTCTCATAGAGACTATGGTATCATGCTCTGGGTGGAGATCTAGTAGCCACCAGAGCATAATAGCCTGGGTAGTTATTTTATGGAGGATAGGCTGTTACCCAAGCAGCAAATCCCCCCTCTCCATGCCACTGAAAATAATCCAATGGAACGGCAGGCTGATACGATTGGTTCCAGCTGCGTCACAGGAGTTGCCAGATTCACCTAGGATCGAACTCACAGCCTCCTGAATGTCAGGCGAGAGCTCCACTTCTAGGCCACCGCACAACTCCTGTAGATAAAAACAGAAGATTGATAAAGAGAGCATAGAGAGTCCTCGACGTACAACCACAACTGATCCCCCACATTTCTGTTGCTAAACGAGGCAGTTATTGAGGGTTGCCCCATTTTACAACCTTTCTTGGCACCGTTGTTAAGGGAGTCACAGCAGTTGTTTAGTTAGCAACATGGCTGTTCAGTGAATCCGGCTTCCCCGTTGACTTTGCCCATCAGAAGGTCGCCAAAGGGGATCACGTGACTCCGAGACGCTGCGACCGTCGTAAATAGGAGTCAGTTGCCAATTGCGTCTGAATTCTAATCACAAGACCATTGGGGATGGGATGCTGCAACGGTCGTAAGGGTGAACAAGGGTCATAACGCAGGGGTGGGATTCAAAAATTCCAGCAACTGGTTCTCTGCCTGGTTGCTGGGTGGGCGTGGCCATGGTGGGCGTGGCCTAGTCGGCCTCCTGCATCATGGCACGCGGGAGGACATTTTTGCCCTCCCCAGGCTCCAGACGCTTCCCTCGAGCCTTTGGGAGGGTGAAAACGGCCTCCCCCGGCCTCCGGAGGTTCTCCGGAAGCTGGAAATAGGCCTGTTTCAGGCCTTCTGGGCCTTCCAGAAGGCCTGTTTTTTGCCCTCCCAGAACCTCCGCGCACATCCTCAACTTACCTGGCATCCAAAATGGGCCGCGTGGAGACTCCTGGGAGGGGTGAGGTGGGGTGGGCTGGCCAGCCAGTCGTTCTAACTACTGGTTTGGCGAACCAGATGTAAAATTAACATCCAGTTTGCCCGAACCGGCCCGAACTGGCTGAAACCCACCCCTGCACAAAGAGCTTTAGAGGTGACAACTATTTGTAAATCACTTTACATGTTCAGGATATTGGTTGGAAGGCACGGGAAATACAAGTAGCCTTTTAACGTACAAACACAAGTGAGCTTAAACTTTCTGTTGCTAAACGAAACAGCGAGGAGTATCAACACAAAAGCCCTGGGTTTGAAATCATAAGAACTAACACAAATATTGCCCCAAAGGACAATATTGTTTCAAAAGGCAATTGGACTTTCTTGGTTTTCTCCTTGAAAACTTTTCGCTTCTCAACCAAGAAGCTTCTTCAGAACTATATTAAATATTTTTTATTAGTTTATCAAAGTATAAAATGCAGAACTACAAAGAAAAATGAAGATAATGGGAAAATAGGGGAGGAAAGTGTGAAAGAAAAAAGTGTAAGGGAAAGTGGAAAAGGAAAAGAAAAACATTGACTTCTGACTCCTTTTGGAACAGTAGAATAAGGCAATAAGATAAAACCTCAACTTTTTACTTTTATATCTATATCTATAAAAGAGAAGTGTGGGTTTGTATGTGCTCGATTCCCAGTCACTCCCCTGCACCTATCTCCACAAAATTTGGCACATACATAGTTTGGGGTTGCGAGATCAGCACTGTAGGGGTCACGAAACCCATTG
>JANHJO010002053.1:161902-173108 GCA_032468235.1 Pseudoxyrhopus heterurus | reverse complement strand
TTTTTGAGATAATCTCTCTCTCTCTCTCTCTCTCTCTCTCACACACACACACACACACACACACACACATGCAACTTCATGATATATTCAAAAAACTAAATCAAATCGAATCAATCTTTATTTGGTCACAGACCTGCAATTAAAACACAAGGCTCACAATTATAATTAAGATAAAAGGGAAAAAATATAATTATTCGAAATGAAATACTTTAATACATGAGAAGAACTAATTTTTACTGGGATGTTGGAAATGTTGGGCAATAGGCAATGAAATCACGCGCATCTGCGATGCTTTTTTAGTTTCTCTGTTTTTTAGAATAACCACCTGGAAAACAAACATCCTGCAATACTGAAACTGCCAAATGGAAAATGTTGATCCAGAATATTTTCCAGCCCACATGAGAGCTAGTTAGAATGCATTGAAACGACAACATGGCACTAAAATAAAACAGCCTGTGTCCCTCCAGAACCAGCTAAGATGTGTTATTCTATGGATTCTTTACACATTGGAGGTTTAACTTCTATCTTCTGAAGCCTGTAATGCTTTCAGGGATCGTAACTTTCTCTATTCCTGGAAACTCACTGTAAGGTGATTTTCCTCCTGAAACCTCCAGGTAGTTCTTTATGTAGACTGGAAGAACCAGCAGAAAATAAAGAGCCACGGGGACCGGTCCCTCACTATATTGGCTCTCATATTATAAATTTCACGAGTCTTCTCTTCCTTTTTTCTTGGTTATATTTCTTGTCGTACTTCCAACTGGCTTCAACAATTCTGCTACTACACCTGGGTTCTAAGTCTGGGTTCATATAACATGCTAAGCTACAAAACATTGTCCAAGGTTGACACTGATCAGGTTTATCAGCAATCCTAAACTTAAGAGAGAAAGTTTGATGTAGTGATCAAGGCACCAGGCTAGAAACCAGGAGTTAGCTGGGTGATCTTGGGCTAGTCATTCTCTCCCAACCCTAAGAAGCAACAGAGAACGGCAAACTACTTCTGAAATCTTGCCAAGAGAAGTTGCAGGGCCTTGTCCAGGCCGACACTGGCTCAAAGTCATCAAATAAAATCCCCAAGTGTACAGTGGTACGCATAATCAAGTTAGGATGTGGCTGGATGAAATTCCACACAGCTGACCACATCAAGAAGCAAGAACACCATGGATTTCAGAATGACATCTTTAATGCTCGTCAAGGTAAACATAGTATCTCAAAAACTGTTCCAACTTCCCAGGTAGATTTCTAGCTTCTCCAGAGTTTTTTTACAGGTTGCAAAGTTTGCAACTGACCTGGTTGAGTCTACTATACTACGTCAATGCCACCAAAAGGATACTAATGAAAAACCATCATCAATAGCTCCTCCAAGGAATTTTTTTTTTCCTAACTTGAATCCAGAATCGGCATGAAACTTGCTATACACAGAAAGAGTGTCAAGTTGTCCACTCTATCAACTAGGACTGAGAATTCAATCTCAAACCTTCAATCTTCATATGGTTTCATTGAATACTAGGACTAAACTTGCTAAGACACAACTCAGGTAGATAAAGACCTTCGTTGCAAAAAAGAAGAAACCCAAATAAATCAGTTGACTGTCTACTTCAGGTCTACCAGTACACCCTTGTGCCCATAGTGGTTCAAACCCGTGGCTTTATGTTTCCATTCTGTCCACAAACAAATGATTGTTACTTGGAGCCTCAAAGCTGAGCAGTTGTTAAACATTTATGTAACTGCCAGCTCTAGGTGAAGAACCACCAGCTCTTATTTCTGACATCCAGTCTCAGAGGGATTTTTTTTTCTTTTCTTTTTTCCACTCCTGCTCATGACAGCTGTTCTAGGCAGAATTCACTGGAGACAAGGCTGGGTCAGGAATCGATATTCCATTTCCTTTTAATAATTAAATTTTACGCTCTCTGTAACAGGAGTTTCTCAAACTTTCCAATACTGTAAGCAAACGCAAATGCTCCGGATAAGCAAAGTAAGAAACAATTAACAGATCTTCCTGACTGCCTGCACATCTATCTTTCTACCTTCCCTCCAGTTAGCCATGAGTCCCCCCAGTTTGAGAATTTCCACTTTAGGCTACTCTGTACATTACTCTGGCAAATTGAGGCCGAAAAGAAGCAAAATACAAGACATGGGCGGCCGAGGTGCATTTTGCCAGAGAGAGGAAAGAAGAGACCCAAGTTTCTATAGTAGCTGTTACCTAAACAAGGCTATGAAAGTGAACCCTTTAACTAAATATTTAGGTTACTAAATACCAACCAACCTTAGAAGGGCAGCTTCAGTTGGCAAGCCAGCACCATTTCCACTTTCAAGACTCTCTGGCTGGATTTACCCATGTATCTATTTAATAGTGCCATCTTGTGGGACCCAGGAAAGATTGTTGTAGTACTTGCCCTCTGGCAATAAGAGCTGGAACTCTGGAACACCATATTCCCTGAGTTCTGTTCAGGCTTGATTCCTTTTGTAAGGCTTGGAAGACAAGGACGTTCCCTCCAGTTTAGGATCTGGAGGATGAATGAGCTGATGTGATGGTATGTGGTCTAAAAGATGTTGCCCATGGAACAGCCAGATAAGAGATGGCATAGCCCACAACTGGATAATGGGTGGGACAAGAGACTCATAAGGGGCCGTCCCTAATTTCTCAGAGTATAAAGGAGACAGGGGTAGAATTAGATTTTCAGATTGTAAGATTCTGTCAATGTAATCTATATCTATAAAACAGAAGTGTGGGTTTGTATGTGCTCTGTACAAACCTACACCCCTGCACCAATCTCACTGACGTTTGGCACATACATACCTTGGCATTGCAAGATCAGCACTGCGGGGCTCATGAACCCCTTTGAGGGGTCTTTCTCCCCCAAAAAATTGTCCAGAACTCCACACACGCACCGATGAAGACAAAGAACATGAAGAGAAGGGTAAAGAAGATGAGCAAGAGGAGGACTCCACAACTTTAGTCAAAGCCGGGTAATAAGCTAGTTTTACAATAAAGTCGAATTAGATCTGACTGTGACTGGGCAGTAACAATAGAGACCAAAAGCTATCTCCATGCCATGGAAATGTGTATGCTCCATTGGATATCAAGTATCTCCTTTGGATATCGGGCATCTCCTTTCTTGACCACATCACAAATGACACCATTCAACAGCATTTTGGTGTGGCACCAATTATAGAGATGAGAGAAGGCCGACTCCACCGGTATGGACATGTCCAGAGGGCAGCATCTTCCACCATGGCCAAGACTACGTACCAACTAGAAAGAAGTCTATGGTCGGTGACCTCACAGGCGTCCAAAACAGAGATGGCAAGACACCATCAACAAAGATATGCAAGCTGCAGGCCTGCGCCCTAGAGACACAGCCGACGTGCAAAGTGGCGTTCAATGATCCAAAAAGCAGATCCTGCAGCTGTGAGAACACGCTAGGAAGGAGAAGAAGTTCTGATTGTGATTCCTATGTGGTTTATCCCACAATGCCAACAGTCCAACAGTGTGGTTCTATGACTTGCTACAGTTCCAGCTAGGTTTATGCCTAGCTGCCATTATTTTATTATTAATTTGTTGCCTTCTTCAATCTTTTGCTTGGGTTTTTAATTCTGTGTTTGCCAGTCAAAATCTTTAGTACGAAATGGGTGGCCATATAATGTGATACAGTAAAGCTTCAGTGTATTATCTTGCACCCCAGTGTCTGGCAATAAAATGGCTATTTCTCATAGGCAAGGGGTGACTTTTTTCTGCCTCCTTTTAAAAGCTCATGACAGTATGTGTATTAAGCGTTTCTAACAAGAAATATATTTATGTCCATACAGAACACCCTATTTCCACAGGAAAAGGAAAAACAGAATGAAAAAAAGGAAACTCAGTTTTTCTCTCCTGATGGAAAAACACTCCTCTCTACAGCCTAAAACCAAAATGTTAAAAAGAAAGAAAGAAAATCATCTTACAATATATCCAAGTTGCCAAAGTCTCTCACCCTTCACTAACTCTAGTTCATTGAACAAATTACACTGGACTGTTTCTCACAGCAAACTAACCCAAGATCCACTGGTTTACAGACACACACACCGCCCCCCAATGGCTTAGTTCCTGGTATCTCTCTAACCAAAAACTACCCTCTTGGTGGTGTGTGTTGGCAGACTGAAAACACAGCAGGTTCCCTGGCACCAAGGCATAGGTTCATGTATGCTGAAGCAACCTCAGATGCCACCCAGAAGTGCCAAGTTCACACACACTCTGAGATTGGCAAACATCTTCACGTGGTCGATAGACTCATTTTCTGAAACCCATTCCTCACTTCCCAAATTAATAACTCTACAATTCTTGTACCAAAGGAGCTTTAGCCCACACCAGACATCCTACAGATGTCAGCTTTGGAAGCCATATTCTTCTTAGAATACTAGAAACTTAGAATACTTAGAAACTCTTCTGAGTTTCTCAAAGGAGCCTATTCTCTAGCACCCAGACCCAAACAAGCCATTTATAGTCCAAGCCGATGCCAGCGACGGGGGTAGTGGCTGCTATGCTTCTTCAAAAGAACCCCCAAAGCCAGCTATTGCCCTGTGCATAGGTGTCTAAAAAGCTAACTGTAGGGTCTTCTGGAGAAGAGGCACTTTAATTTCTCAAAAGCTTTTTGTCAGCCCATGGTCCAAGCGAGCAGTTGGGTTGATAGAAGAGGGGCCAGTTTTGATAGAAGAGGGGCCAGTTTTTAGCAACTCTGTTAAGGGAAGGGCTACCTCCGCGAAGGACGGAATGAATTGTCTGTAGAAATTGGCGAAATTGAGGAAGCTTTGGAGTTGCTTACGAGTCCGAGGGGGCTGCCAGTCTAACACGGCTTTCACTTTTCCGGGATCCATTTCAATCCCCTCATCTGACAATCCCCTTGTTTCTGAGTGCTGAATGGAAATGGGGAAGTTTCTTTGGAACGCTGACAACAGAGCTGGTTCACAGTTTACCACAACAGCCAAAACAGCTGGACCTCCAACCTCACTTGCTTTTTTTGCAGCTCTACATTCAGGGAGAAGAACAGAAAGCCTCATATCATCTCCAAAGCACAGAGACAGTGGCAAGCTATGTTATTGAAATCCTTCTCACATTTCTATTTGCTACTAAGGATCAGACAGATCAACTTTAATGCACGAGCCAGTTCTGCGCATGTCCACACTCAGGTGCATGAAAGCACTGGCACAAATATCAAGATTCTGGGCCTAGCTTACAATGCCAGCTGAGTCACAAAGCAAACCAAGAGATTAACAAATCCCACAGTGTAATTTACATGAACTATCAGTTTGATCCTCCGTTCTACAAAGAACAGAGACAAAAAGAAGAACAAAGACAGGTAGCAACATCAGAGTGGGCGGCCTTCCATTTATGGATGCTGTCCAATAGAAACTCCAAATATAAAATGTTAAAAAGTTTTTTTTTTTAAAAAGAGTGATCTTACTAAAGACGAGCAATTACATAGGTAATCTCTTCCAAAAAACCTTGCAAATTTTCATCTGAAATTGTGAGAAACGTCATGCAAAAACAGCGACATTGCCTAAAATTTGTCTATAATTTAGGGATCCTGAACATGCCAACCACAGGAGAGGATTGTGCTACCAAAACATGGGTGAGCACACAGTTTTACACCGTGCAAAATTTCATCATATGTAGATCAGAAAGAAAAAAAACAATTAGGTACCATGTTGTTATGTTTGTGGTTGAAGAATAGTTGCTCTAGAGCAGGGGTCGGCAACCTTAAACACTCAAAGAACCATTTGGACCTGTTTCCCACAGAAAAGAGAACACCGGGAGCCACAAAACCCATCCTGTGCCTGACTATTTCCTGAGCAGCCACAAAACTAACATATATAGTTGAATTAAAGATTCTATTTTCTTTTGAAACTTTTCTTTGCTTGGACTTATCCATGGTTAGCCTACCGGGGATCGAAAAGCTCAATAATTCCTGTGCTGGTGCGTGTCACACATTGGCAGTTGTGATGCATATTTTGAGAGACAGGGAGCCACAGCAGAGGGATGAAAGAGCTATATGCGGCTCCAGAGCCGCGGGTTGCTGACCCCTGGTCTAGAGTTAGCTAGGTATGCGAAGATGGGGGTTAGCACTATCAGCTTTATCTAGCCCAGAGTCTTGGACTTGAGTGAGGCCTAAATTGAATTAAATGCATAAACCCTTAGCAGCACATCTCAGGAACAGGGTGCAGGGCACCCCTTCTTCTGCCGTGGGTCCCCTGTACAGCTTCATCATTGGGTGGACCTGACGGCAAAGATTTGGATCAGATGGTTTCCATGCTGCCATCAAGCCACTGAACAGGGAGGTGACGGCAGAACGTGGCTGTGGAACTGCGGTGAAAAACCATTGTCTTTGGAGTAGGGTACGATGGAGTGGGGTGGGTTGTGCTTCTTCTTGGAATACCGGTGCTGCAAAATATACGACGGACCTCAGTTGGACTGCAGAATTTGCATGCACTGCTGCAGATGAACAGGATGATAGTTTGAGGGTCTAAGAAATAATTCCCTGCTGCCTCTCAGAAAGAACCCATGGTGCACTTCCAAGCATGGGTTGTCCAGGCTGGGTCCAGACCATTAGGAAGAGCTATAAACATTCCTTCGTCCACAGAAAGGTTAGGATTAGTAGTAGCCATCATAATGCACAGTCCACCTCAAACTGAATTGCTTGGCCTTTTCTAGAATGTAAATACTGTACTGAATCAATTTTAAAATGTAATTGCCACAATTTCTTTTTGGGGGAAAAGTGCTAAATGTGCTACATCTGGTAGGCATGATATATCTGGCATAACACGACCAACCCACTCATTTCTCTTTCAGTTTTCAAAGAGTCACTCAAAATGTTTTTGGGATAAGAAAAGTTCAAAGATTGAATGCACAGCTCTAATGTCCCTCTATCAGCTCTTAATGTGCTTCTATAGATCGAAAAATCTTACACGGTCCTTTCCAAAAAAATGCCAAAGGACAGGTCAGTAACAGAGAGTCCTTAGCTTCCCTCTAAACACTTCTCTGCATGTCAGTCACAATCTCATTTAAAAGGTGAAGGACTCTGAAATGATGGTGCCCACAGCAGACAGAAGTCAACAGGAGTACACCGTGAGTTGACTTAACCAGGTCAGACTACTGTCTATCCCATCCAGTTCTGTCTGGTGGAAGTAACTCTCCAGAACATTAGGTAGACATTTTCCTCATCACCCCCCACATCTCTTTTTGAATTCAGAGCACAGGTTCCTATGGCCAAGAAAGTAACGCCAGATTCACATTTTATGCTAAGACAAAGCCAAATTCACATCTTATGCTAACTCGAAGCAGGGTTTTCTCTCGTTGGGGTTTACTGAGGTTAATGCAGCATGGGTGATGGCTTTGCATGTTGTGTGAAGCTTGTCAATTGTGCTTTATTCCTCAACCCATGGCTTAGCACCCCATGTAAAATAAGGTCCGTCTTTGAAGCATGCCCAAGACCCAACAGGGGGGCTTCCACGCTATTGCAATGAAATGATTTCAAAACGCTATGGAATGGCACAAATCTTCTAGAACAGGGGTGTCAAACTCAAGGCTCACGGTCTGGATTCAGCCCACAGGGTGGTTAGATCTGGCCTGCGGGGTTGCTCTGGAAACAGGAAAGGGCTGGCCCGTGGTGCCTCTGCCTCAGAAAATGGAGCACAGGAGGGCCGCGTTGCAGGAGGCCGTCCCAGCCGAAAACAGAGATCGGGAGCCTGTTTTCGGTGGCAGAGCACTCGGGCCGCCACAGGCACCCGACACGAGTGACATCAAGCTGATCATGCCCACCCCAGCCCCCTGAGGTCCAACACAACCCTGATGCATCCCTCAATGAAATCAAGTTTGACACCCCTGTTCTAGAAGGTTGATGCCACCAAATAGGTTTCAAGTCTCCAACCTGAAAGGCTCTGTTCATGTAAGTGAAAGTGAATCCTATTAATAAAGGATAATACTTGTAGCTCAGGACTGAAATGAGAGGTCCTTGATGCTCTTTGAGCTTGGTTTCTTGCAGATGTTTCATTACCAAAACTAGTTAACATAATCCGCACTATAGTATAGGCATCCTTCAGTCCCACAGAGACTATGGTATCGTGCTTTAGGTGGAGATCTAGTCGCCACCAGAGCACAATAGCCTGGGTAGTTATTTTAAGGAGGATAGGCTGTTACCCAAGCAGCAATCTTCCCTCTCCACGCTGCTGAAAATAATCCAATGGAACGGCAGGTCGATACGATTGGTTCCAGCTGCGTCACAGGAGTTGCCAGATTCACCTAGGATCGAACTCACAGCCTCCTGATTATGAGGTGAGAGCTCCACCTCTAGGCCACCACACAACCCCAATTTATTTCATTAAATATGCAAAAGAAAAAGTATACAGTTAAGAATAAGATTTTAAATAAAGTTCATTAATTTCTTAATATGTTTAAATGCACATTATACAATATAAAGCAAAAAGAAATAACGAATGCCTTTAAAAGTATCACAGATCATATATTGGCTAAACATGTTAAAACGTTAAAAGGAACTTTCGAATGCAGCCATTTTCTGCACTGGAATGTGTAGTGAAGTTGCAGTACTTTTCTTTTTTCTTTTCCTGTCTAAATCTCTTTGTTTATATTTTATTTAAATATGTAAATTTCTCTCTAAAATGCAAAAGTATAGCTTTGGGGGGGGGGAAGCTGTGGAATCCATTGCAATCCTATTCTAAAACATTAAGATGGCTGGCCTTGCAACTTCCTGATGATTTTAACAGCCAGTTTTTAACTGGATCCATGATTACAGGAGGTGATTAATGCATGCTGGGGTAAGAGTTGCGTTACTAGTTGCTTAAAAGAAGCAATTATATGAGCTTTACTTTAAAAAAAAAAAAACCATCTCTAGGTCAGGGAGATTTTTGTAATTATAGGTTTCTAATCTTCCACTCCTGATAAGGTGATTGAGAAGGTTGTGGCTTGCAGGTCCACATATATCTAGACGAAATTACTGTAATTACCTGGATACATTTCAATTGGGGGCTCACCTGGGATATGGAACTGAACCTGCTGTGATTGCGTTGATGGATGACTTAGCTAGAAATGGGGGGAAGTGGGGAGGAGGGTTTGCAACTTTGCTAATTCTTCTGGAGATCTCAGTGTCTCTTGCTGCTATCAGCCATGGTTTTCTGCTGGGCCAATACAGATTAACAGAGTTGGTACCTTGTAGGTCATCTAGTCCAACCCTCCACCCAAACAGGAGACCCTATACCATTACAAACAGATGGCACTCCAAGCTCTTCTTCAAAACCTCCAGTGATGAAGCTCCCACAACTTCTGAAGACAAGCTGTTCCATTGGTTGATTGCTCTCACTGTCAGAAAATCTCTCATTTCCAGATTGAATCTCTCCTTGTTCAGTTTCCATCCATTATTCCTTGTCTGGCATTCAGGTGCTTTGGAAAATAGTTTGACCCGCTCCTCTCTGTGGCAGCCCCTGAGATATTGGAACACTGCTATCATGTCTTAATTGGTCTTTCTCATCACTAGATTAGTCAATAACAGGCTTGGGCCTTGAGTTGCTACATTGAAATAACTCTGAGCCTTCCCTATACCAAGATATAATAGATTAACAGATTTGGAAAGAACCTTGGAGATCTTCTAGTCTAACCCACTGCTCAAGCTGGAAACCCTATACCATTTCAGACAAATGGTTGTCCAATCTCTTCTTAAAAACCTCCAGTATTGAAGCACCTACAACTTCTGGAGGTACGTCATTCCACTGATTGATTGCTCTCTCTGTCAGGAAATTTCTCCTTAGTTCTAATTTGTTCTTTCCTTGATTAGTTTCTATCCATTTTTCTTGTCCTGCCTTCAGGTGCTTTGACCCCATCTTCTTTGTGGCAGCCCCTGAAATACTGGAACACTGCTATCACGTCACTCCAGTCCTTCTTTTCATTAAACTAGACATATCTAATTCCTGCAACCGCTCTTCATATGTTCCAGTCCCCAATCTTCTTTGTTGCTCTTCTCTGCACTCTTTCTAGAGTCTCTCTATATTGTGGCAACCAGAACTGGATGCAATATTCCAAGTGTAGTCTTATCAAGGCATTATAAAATGGTATTAACACTTCACATGATCTTGTTTCCATGACTTAGACTTAGAACTTAGAATAATTTTATTGTCACTTTAAATGTACACTAATCGGCATACATTAAAATGAAATTTCATTGCATATAGCTCTCAAAGGATCACCACCTCCAATACACACAACATAAACATGACAAATAAATAAATAAAATTTTTGCATATACCCACATATATTATATGACACAGAGAAACAACACAGTCTAGTTTGAATGTATACATGTACATGGCGTGAGAAATGAATCTTGTGAGTTTACCTCAGCATAGGGGTATGGCATAGGGAACAAAGCTGTTACAGAATCTGGGAGTCCTACTAGAAATACTTCAAAACCTCCTCCCGGAGGGGAGCAACAGAAACAGACCGTGAAGTGGGTGTGTGGGGGGTGGAGGAGTTCTCTAACAATGCTTTGAGCACATAACACTTATAGGCAGTATCATGAATAACAGGAAGTGAGCTTCCCATAATCTTCTTGGCTATCCTTTCTACTCTCTGTATGGACGTGATCAAGATATACGCAGAAGATGGTGGCTGCTAACCTATAAGTTGTTAACTTACAAGTGTTCCACAGGCTCCAATTTGTCCCCTGTGCTGTTCAATATCTGCTGAGAAGAGTCACTGTGGCGGATGCTGCCCTTATCTTCTAATTCCAAGGAAACAATATCAAACATTGCTTAAACTTGATAATTGGTTGGAAAAAGGGAACAAGCTGAAATTAAAACCTGACAAGATACAAGACAGAGAAATTGGACTCAGAGACTGCAGTAAAGTCTGTTTTGGAAGGAGTTACACTCCCCCCCTCCCTTTGTTCAAAGGACCAGCTTCACAGTTTGGGGGTGCTCCTTTCACTCTCGGCTGTCATTGGATTCAGAGGCAGCAGCTGAGGTAAAGTGACTTTAGTACCTTTCTGAGTTTGTCAGATTTAGCAACTGTTTATCCAGATTTTGTAACCGTTTCAGTTACTGTGATGTGCTTTATTTATTTTTTACTTACTTAAAACATCATATAGTCCACCATCTTGCAACCAGCTCTGGTGACTCCCAATCAAAAGTTAAAATCATATTAAAACTATAAAACTAAATAGATTAA
>JANHJO010002053.1:37687-58451 GCA_032468235.1 Pseudoxyrhopus heterurus | reverse complement strand
TTCTTTCTTTCTTTCTTTCTTTCTTTCTTTCTTTCTTTCTTTCTTTCTTTCTTTCTTTCTTTCTCTTTCTTTCTTTTCTTTCTTTCTCTTTTCTCTTTTTTTCTTTTTTCATTTAGTCTCTCACATAATCCCACCAGGTTCTTTCAGAAGCCTAGATTTCTGTGGAACCCAGATGAAATAATCCTGCTCTAGAATATACCAAAAGTTACCTGGCAGCGGAATTTGAACACATTTTTTGAGAATGCAAAGAGCCAGCAAAGAACTCAACAAAGCTACCAATGGCTGTTCCTCGTGACAACTATAAATTACCACCAGAGGCTTAACTGTTGAGTGAAGGATCAGAGGCTAAATCCAGTAGTCCCATATCTTGTTTCCTGATGGTAGCTGGCTACCACTTCAGGAATTAAATGCCAAACTAGACATTCCCGAGTCCAAACCAACAATGCTTTTCTTATATTATATTATAGAACCTGTAGTATACACATTATACTTATTCTCTCCCATTTACTCGAGGTGGTAAAGATACTGAAAAATGAATAACTGAGGAAAAATAAAACTGGATTTCTTTTCGGAGAAGGAAAGTAGCAACTGAAAATAGTAGTGTTCTTCTCTATGAGAAAGAACTCTTGGAAATCATAACAGCACATAGTACTTTTATAGTGACTGCAAATGCAAGTCATATGCTATCTTTTTTTAGTCATAAGGTATGTAAAGATAAGATAGACACATCACATTTCAGGATTGATTGATTGATCGATCAATCTTGTTGGAAAGCTCATGGTAGCTGAGCAATAGTTTCCGTTGAATAAGAGAACATTAAGTAATCCCTTTCTACTACTGAACAAACTTCTTAAATGAAAAACTGCTGTCAGGGAAAGAGTAACTGAAAAAAAGAGCTATATTTGGCCTATTTGTAACAAGTTTATGTAGAATAAAGGAGATAGTGGAACAGTGAGAAATAACACATAAAGCTTTTCTGCTAGGTTTTCATGAAACAATTATCTAGAGATTCTTGGTCCCTCTGTGCCTTAAAGTATATCCTTCCATATGTGTTACTAGGATGAAAACAAGCTTTCACTGAAAGAGCTAAGAGATTCCACTCATATATTACAATTTACAGTTTGTAATGCTTGGTATCAATCAAAAAAGATAATTGTAGGAATACTGCTTAATATTACTTCTGACTGTTTATCTTTTAGGCGAACACCAGCTGCAGACAGATTCACTGGCAAAGATATAAAGGGTAAAATGTGAATTACCAAAGTCTGACAGGTAATCAGAAGCACACATAACTTAATACTACAATGTATTTTATAGACAAATATACAGTTAGAAAATCCACTGAGGCTTTCTCTTTCTGAGTGACTTAAATTGGAAATCCCTTTGGGTTTGCAGTAACTCATGATAACAAGCATTGAGACCTAAGTCGCATTCTTCGATGTCAGATGATTAATTACTGGAGTTTTATAAGCTAATTTTTTTCACCAGCTAAAATATAGCAAAATTACATGGCAAAAGATATTAAAAATACCTATCTAGTAGGAATTAAAATTGCCACTTTCAAGTCTTCTTTATATGTGGCAAGTTTATAGTAATGATTATGCCAAATCCAATTCAAGAAGGAAAGGAATTATTCTTAATATATGTAGATTGGATATTTAAATTGAATTTGATTACATCTATTATAAAATAAATATCAACAAAAGTTATGGTGCCTGATTTCATGAAGCGAATTGTCTTCAACTAAATATATATACCGTAAAATGCCATGTGTACTGTCTTTTTAGGAAGCCATGTCTCATTGATATATTCTGTATTAATAATTTAAAAATTATTGGAGAACTATGTATATTAAAATGTAAATTTCAAGAATGAAAAAAAACCTTTATCTCTATAGCCTTGAGTTAAAATGTTGGACAATAATTCCATGGATGAAAAGGCGGGGCCGGTCTCCAGCGAAGTCAGATGTGAAGCCCACGAGCTCTGTGGACTCAATCTGAGCCTGCTTGACTGAGGGATTCCTAGTGAATCTAAACCCTCCTGGTGAGAGGGTGAATAAGGGAAGACTGCTGTGGGTGTGTGTGAAGGTGGGCAGCCTTCTCCCCCGGCACAGAAAACTTCCTAAACTGAGGTCATGCATGCAGCAATCTATCTAATATGGTTGCTTCAAAGCTGAAGCCTCCCTCGCTCTAAGTCTGGGCAGGTGGGGAGGAAAAAGATCGTAATGAACGGAACAAATTAACGGGTAAGAAATATTTTTCATTGACTCCAAATTACCCCAGCCATAATTATCATTATAGTGCATTTAATGTCTAAACTTAGACAACAATGGCCAATCTTACCATTTGGGATAAAAAGAGGTGAGACTCTTACACACACTCACTCCCTCCCCCGCCCCCAAAAAGTTTATAGAATAAAACCTTCTTTTCCTTGCTCAAATGTCCACAAACTATCTCCTGAGTGTTGTCCTTTCAGAGTTTTAAAGTTTTATATGTCTCTTACAAGGTATGAATAAAGATTTATGATCCATCTTTTAAATTCAGATTTTGATGGAGATTTTATTATCTGACCTATAGTTGAAAGAAGCTGTATAATGCAGCATATTAAAAATTTTAAAGCACCCTAGACAAATGCTGAAGTACAAAATTGTACAGTAGTGGCATAGCAAACTGAATGTCAAGGGAGACATTGGAGTTTCTAGACATGGGGATAATGAGTAAAGCAACATGAAAAACAAGATAGTTAGCTACGTTTCTTAGCTGATGTAATCCCAAGGAGAAAGCAAATGAATATATTCCATTTTCTGTTCTTTCGCTGCTTTAAAGAAAGCAATCTGTAATCTCTGTTAGTGAAGTAGTAAATAACTTCAGTAAATAAGTAACATTTGATATAATTCATCTTTCTGAATGGGTTGATAGTACAAGTAAATTGGATATTAAAAACTAATGGCCCTGTTTTTAACATTAGCTAGAAGGCACTCTTGTGTAAAGTGACTGATCAAGAATGGGGTCTTGGAATTATAGTGGACCACCAGAGGAAGAGGTGATACACTCAACACTTCGTAGGCTACTGCTGTAAAAAACAACGGCATCTTCAATGCTTGGCATTAATAGGAAGGGAAGGATCTACCCTAATTGAAAGTCTGGCTAAGGAACAATGGCTTCACAGCCCTTAAAATAGGCTTCCAAATCTCAGGGATGAAGCTGTTGAAAAGGATCGGGGTAGCCATATATGTTTTTGTAGGCCCAGCAGATGACAATAGTTTAACATTAAACACAACGTCTTGAGTTGTAAGATTCCCCAAATGCATCCAGTTAGCCATTATAAGACACACGACACTAAACTAAATGGGCACATTGCTGGCTCATACTGAAGTTGTAGTCTATGAGGTCCCCAGATCTTTGAACTTTGTTTCTGATATGAAGCACTTTTCATTGTTATTTTCAGCCCTGTGAAGATTTTGTGTTTTATTCCTATTTCCTAGAGTTTCATTAATTTTGTGTCATTTGCAGCTTTGATATGTATTTTTCCCATTTTTATTCTAGTCATTGATACAAGTGTTAAAAAACAGAGGATCCGGGGCTAAATATTTTGACATTCTGTTTAATATCTCTCTTGTATTTGATGTGGAGCTACTATTAATGAATATTCTGAGATGATTTTTGAGTCAGCTATATATCTACTAGAAAGCCAATTTGAGGTGGTGGCTAAGACATTGGTCTAGAAAGTGGGAGTTGAGTTCTAGTCCCACTTTGGGCTGGGTGACCTTGGGCCAGTCCCTCCTTCTCATCCCTAGGAAGAAGGCAAAGGCAAACCACTTCTGAAAATGTTGGCCTCCCAAAAACACAGGAACTTGTCTACCTGTCTGTCTATCTGCTTTGACGTTAATATTCCCCAAAAGCTCTCACATAGATCAAAAATTATCCACCTATTAATGAGTATTTAATGATTGTGTCTGTGTATGGCATGTACAAATGCATGAAAAAACCAGACCATTTTCAAATATTAATATCAATGTGGCCGGTTTATAGTTTCCCTTATCTGTTTTCACTTTATGAAGATAGGAGCAACATTTACTGTTCTCCAATCACCTGGCATTTCACTCTTTTCCAGGATTTCTCAAACATAGCTTCACCCAGACGGGCAGTTAGTTCCCTCAATGTCAGAGAATGCAGTTCATTTGCTTCTGGAAATCTAAAATCAATCAGAGAAAATAAGTATTGCCTGGCTGTGTTTCTGTCATCCCCAGCCTTCAATCCTATTTCTTTCTCTTGCTGTTGTACAATTTCTTGGTGGAAACTTGATGGGTGAGTGAATGTGGCTAAGCGTAAGAACTTTCATGTTAAAAGTGCATTGTTCATACATTATTCACCGTTTCTCTATTTGTCATCAACACATCATGACAAAAAAAGGCTAAAAGGTTTCACGTTAACAACAGCTGGCACAGAGGTTATGTTTAGGTCATATCTCCTTCATTTAACTGTAGCACATTGATTATAGAAATTCCTAAAGAGGCTGTTACTGCCAGACAGTAATAAAGATCTGCTTCCAAGTTAAAATTTCATTTGCTTCAGAGAGTAGATGATACACTATCCTCAGTGTACTCTTTCCATAATAATGAAATAACCACTTGGCACTTAATATGAAATGTTACCAGGCTTGTAGAATATTTCGGCAATTCTAATTATAAAGCAATACCTAGGTAACCTCTTCATACCTATTATCTTTTATCAGTTAATTAGCTGTTTTTAGTTTCCAAATTACAACCCCAGTGATAAAATGGTGCTCTTTTGCTTAAATGGCTTAGATTTTGCAGAAGATCCTGTGAGCTTCAAGTATAAATTGGATGGATGTGTACAGGATTACTCTCCTGTAGGTGATTTTTAAATTTGTTTCACCTTTGTTTATCACTACCTCTTATGAAGATAGTCACCCAGAATTACTGCTTTTTTTTTTTGGTCTGTTTCTATTTAGAATCCCACAGTTTTGAAAATGTGTTGTAATTTTCAGCTCTTTTCTAGGGATTAGAAATCCTTCACCTCTTTTTTTTCTTTTCTAAATGAATTATTTTCAGGAGAACTTCCCAAAACTATCTTAAGCCTTGAATGATACTTTAAGTCAGAGGTGTCAAACTCGATTTCATTGAGGGCCACATCAGGATTGTGTTTGGCCAGGGGGGGGCGTGGCCAGGGAGGCATGGCCAGCTTTACGTCACAGGGGCGTCTGTGGTGGCCCGATTGTCCAGTGAAAACGGGCTCCTGAGCTCCATTTTCTGTGTGATGGCCTCCTGCAACCTTCTACCTGTGAAAATGGAGCTTGTGAGGGCCACCCGTGGACCTCCCGAGTTTTGTTATTGGTGGCAGAGGCACTGTTGAGTGGTCCTTTGCTGTTTCTAGGAAGGCCCCATGGGCCAGATCTAAGCACCCCGCGGGCCTGCGGGCCTTAAGTTTGACACCCCTGCTTTAAGGAGTATAAACAACTACAAGGTTCACAGGATACTAGGTTTACTTCACCTAAATTTTAAAACTAGGAATGCTTATATTAATGTGAACTACAATAGCTAATGAATGCACTGTAATAGCTCCTTTCCTTCCATACCTCCCTATTACAGAGATGGCTAAAAGTTGGTGAACCCTTTCAAATTATTAATATTTCTGCATAAATATGACATAAATGATGATCTGCTAAACCAGTGTTTTTAGAAGTTGATAACTTTAAGAGATGTGGACTTCCCACAGATGCTGCCAGGAGAATTCTGGGAGTTGAAATCCACACATTTTACAGTTGATAAGTTTGAAAAACTGTGTGTGAAACAAAGGAGTTTCATTAAAAGAATTAGTAGATCGTTCGTGACTCATTTGTTTAATTGGGTTTTCTTTATCTAGTTTTAGGACTTGTATTTTCTCAGGCCTTGCCTCCAGCCAATTACGCTCAGGGGCCAGAGGGAGGCAGGAAAGTGGATAGGGACCCTCTTCCATCTTCCCTTGCACAATGCAACTTTCTGGGAAGTATAGCTGGAAGGTGTGTTGGCCCAGAGTGGCATAATTTCCCCAAATTTCTTTCCTACAAAAGTCATGGGTCCTAGCATTTTGTAAGTTAGCCCATTTAAGTTATTTTGGTTCAGCAATTTTTGCCCTGTACTTTCCAATTTTGCCCAGTTGAAGATTATGAACGGACACAAGAGTTTTCATAGCATATAGATTATATGACTGGAGAATAATACATTCATGATTTCTTATTTTACTTACATTTCCATATAAATGGAATTGATGTTATTTAGTCTGCCCCATCACTACTTTTTGAAATGTGCCATTCAGAGGCCGAGTGCACACACAGCCCAGGAAACGACTTGGGAATTGAACATTTTTATTTCCATTTTTTTTCCAATTTATCACTCCAATTCACCTCACTGGGTTGTTGTTGTTGTTGTTGTAGGGAGCTAGTTTGGTCTAGTGCAGGGGTCTCCAACACCCACCTGGTCCATAGACCAGCACCGGTCCACGGCATGCCAGCAACTGGACTGCGCAAACAAGCAAAGCCCCATCCGTGGGATGCAGGCAGCACACAAAACCACGCCTTCTCCGATCTGCGGAAAAACCTTTCTCCATGGAACCAGTCCCTGGTGCCCAAAAGATTGGGGCCCATTGGTCTAATTAGAGCACCAGGCTAGAAACCCAGATGGTGTGAGTTCTAGTCCTGCCTTAGCTGTGAAAGCCAGCTGGGTGATCTTGAGCTGGTCCCTCTCTCTCAGACCAGGGTCGTCGTGGGGAAAATAGGAGGAGGAAGTGTGTTGGATTATACATTTGCTGCCTTGAGTTATTTTAAAAATAATAAAGGCAGGATACAAATAAATACATTACAAATAAATAAATATGTACCTTCTTGTGGCCTGACCATTAGTAATCCCTCTACCAAATCACCTGGTTTTGACCTACCTCACCTTGTCTGGTTGAAATTGAACAGAATTAGGTATGATGCTGGAAGACATGCCTCTGCCCTGTAGCATTGAGAATGGAAACATTCCCCTTGTTGCAATTGTGGTTCTGATATGCAAACTATTAAACATATTGCACAAGACTGCCCACGACGTGTGTTCTCTGGTTCCCTAGAAGATCTGCGTGAAGCAACCCCAGAGACGATTGCATGGATAGCTAAATTGGATATCCAGTTATGAGGCCATTGCCACAATAAATTATGAGGCCACTGCCATACCCCCTGAGAAGTTTTACTTATAATTACGTGGACTGTGCATATATGTTTACTTCACTTCTGTCATGTTCTCACCATATCCTAACTAATAATAATAATAGATCTCCAACAGTTATTTACTTGAACAATCATTGCATGAAGAGATTTATATATTCTGGATTATTTCTTTATTCAAAAGAGAACTACATTCAGAAATACGTTCTACAAAGATACCTTAGAGATCTTTGGTGCAGAAAGTTGTTACGAAAAATGAACAAAGAAAGTTGTTATGAAAAACGTTGGGAAAAGGGGGCTCTTCTTCCTGCACTATTTAGATACTGAATAGCTCATAGTTTGACTCTTTCTTCAGCTGTTCTTTATATTAAGACTGCCTACCCTGTTACTTGAACAAGCTAGTTATATCTCCATTCCCTTTTCCTTGGAGAAGTTTGTAAACTCTTAACTCCCAAATAGATTCCAGCCAACTCTAATATCTTCTATTGTACAACTTTTTATATTTAGATCTAACGTTGCTAAAATATAGTTGATTTAAAGAGGTTACAGGCTGCAAATGTTATTCTTCAGAAGATGTGTTCCACTTACACAAAACGCCTGTATAAACCTCTCCAGGGGATAGGAGAACAAACAGTGTTTCACACCTTGCCCTTTGTTTAGATTGTGAGTTCTTCCTTTTGATCTTTCTTCTGCACTGGAGAACTAAAAATTGATTTTCCCAGTTGAATGAAAAGTTAAAAAAAATGGTGATATTTTATTAAAAGACACTTCATCCTTCTTTCAAACTCCTATTTATTTGTATACAAAGAATGTCAATTTGTCTTTGTTCTTTCAGAAAACATGCTTACCAGATAGGCATCTTCTTGGAAATTTAGTCTCTGAAAAATAATCCACAAAAATAGCAAGGAAATAATCCTATAAATTCTAAGATGAAAGAAATTTAAAAACCACCCAAGTGAGTACCTTTAAAAACAAGATTGAAAATAAGGACAAGTCTATATTGGAAAAACAATATATATGTATACATAGGAAATTCCCATTGAGCAGAAAAACTGGTTCAATGTTAAAATAGGGGCTTTACTAGATTATGAGCATACGAAGTAAAAGTAT
Organism: Pseudoxyrhopus heterurus; assembly: GCA_032468235.1. Taxonomy (NCBI): domain Eukaryota; kingdom Metazoa; phylum Chordata; class Lepidosauria; order Squamata; genus Pseudoxyrhopus; species Pseudoxyrhopus heterurus. The sequence goes on along the minus strand of JANHJO010002053.1, from coordinate 50,138 downwards.
TGATCTCTTGGCTATTGCCAGTCACTTGAGGCCTTTTTAATCCTAAAATGGCCTTAATAGAATTAAGGGGTTAAAAAGGTGTGGGGAAGGGACTCCTTCACTCTCCAAAATAGGAAAAAAGCCAGAAATTGCAGATTTTACTTGAACACATGTTGTGACTTATCAATCTTGTACCATTACCTTCTCACCATAGTCCAGGGTCCCCAACTTCTGGGCGATAAACCAGTATCGGTCTGCAGCCTGTTGGGAACTGTACCTCATAACCAGAGGATGAGCGAGCGAAGCTTTATCTGTGCATGTGTGGGATCTAGGTTGCATATGAAACCATTCCCCCCCCCCCCGCCTTCCTGATCCATGGAAAAATTGTCTTCCACAAAACCGGTCCCTGGTGCCAGAAAGGGACCACTGCCATAGCCCTTGGAGTCTAGCCCTACTTTCCATTGCTTCTTACACGTGGGATTGTGGTCTTCCTCAAGAGAGGAGAGATCCTGGCAAATTAAGTTTCCTTTAGCTGTGTTGATATATGGGAGGCCTTGGTTCTGTGTTCTACTTCTTTCTTTGATTGGCACATACCATGTTGGGAGTGCTAGGAAAGGATTCTTGCATAGCAAAATGACTTCCTTTCCTAGATAAGAAGGTTCCATTGGCATTCATAGAAACTTTTTTCTAAGAGTTGCCATTCTATGCCATTAAGTTTCAGAAAGTGTGCTGCCACCCTCTTACTTTAAAAATAAAAGCTGTGCATGTTGTACTAAATATAGTTTGTGTGTGAATGTTAATAAAGTTAAGGTGTGTCTCCAGAGTTTCTTCTACAGGTAGTCCTTGACTTATGGCTATTTATTTAATGATCATTTGAAGTTACAATGACACTGAAAAAAGTGTCTTATGACCGGTCCTCACACTTACAACTGTCACTTGTCCCTGTGGTCACATGATCAAAAACTGAGTGCTTGGCAACCAACATGTATTTACAATGGTTGCAGCTTCCCAGAGTCAAATAATTGCCATTTGTGATGTTCCCAACTAGCTTCCAGAAAACAAAGTCAATGGGGCAGACTGGATATAATGGAATGTGCTGCCGAAAAAGGAGTGTGTGTGTGTGGCGGGGGAAATTACTTCAAGAGCACCATGGTTTTACAGGGAGTATATTTCAGAGAGAAGCCCCAGTAAGAGATTGCACAGTCATAAATCGAATGGGAAAGGAAAAAGAAATTCAGGGTTTCCATACCTTAGAATCTCCCAGTATGTGTCTATTAGATTAGAAGGTTATAGCTTTAGTCTGGCAAGATTCTGTCTATTATGTGTAAACAAATAACGAACTGGGCTCATTTGGATTTCACCGTATTGTCTTTGGGCTTGGATCTGATATTGCATTTGCTTAATAACTGTGTGATTTCCTTAATGCCTGTGGTGATTTGCTTAATGACTGCAGCAAAAAATTGGGCACGACTCATTTAATGGCTGCATCACTTAGTGATAAAAGTTATGGTCCCAATTGTAGTCATAATTAAGGATTATATTCAACAGAGTTCCTAATCATTCTCATTTATGTTATGGTGGACGTAGCCAAAGTCTGCCTTAGATTTTGCAGTATTAATATTAATGCTTGCTTATGCCTTTCCTTGTACTGTACTTTGTTGATACCATCTAGACTTCAGAATATCCAAGATAGAGTGATGATGGTGGTGATATAATAGACCAAATCATCATCTGGAATGGCTTTCCACACTGGCTTAATCTTTTTGTAACTCCAAAGAAACATTGATTTGTGCTTTTGTTTAAAGCTTCCCCACCCTTTCCTCTTATTTGGATACCATGAGCAGCTCCAACTTTGGACCACTCTCTTGAACAGCAAATGCACTTAGTATTGCATTGCAAATAGTGGAGGAAAACCAACTAGAATTTGTGAGGTATTGTGGCACATGTGTGAAGTTGTAGGTTGTTGGGGCTGAATCCTGAAGTCCACTATTAAATACTATTATCTCATTGAAGAGGCTTAGTAGTGTGGAGTTCCTGAAATAGTTTTGAGATCCCCGACTTGAACATGTGCTTATTTTGAAATACATCTGTCAGGCTGAATCTGTTAATTTTATTCTTGTTTTTATCCTCATTGTTCTTTTTGTAAGCTGCCCAGAGTTGCAATGCTTGAATTATGGGCATATAAATTCCTAAAATGAATGAATGAGATGAGAAGACATGAGATGACAGTGATTTTAACAGGACTTCTGTGTGGCATCTCTATTTCTACTGGGGGCAGGAGAACAATCATTCTGACACAGGGAGTTTTTTGGTGTATGAACTTGTTGGAGTAATTTCAGGCAACTTACTTGGTAGCATCCTTGGAGATTTCAGCAGAAAACTGCCAGCTGTGGCTGTTTGGTCTGTGGTGACAAGAAAGTGACATTGTAATATTTCATTGCTTTATGTCACCCACAAAGATTTGCAATTTTCTTCTCTTTTAAAGAAGACTTCATATTATTTTTCCACTCCTAATACACACACACACACACACACACACACACACACACACACACACATATATATATATATAAAAGCAGTGGGGCCACCTTCCATTTGTAAAGCATTAATGAGGAAGAATCTGATTTGAGGTTTTATATATAGAAACGTATTAGGATGGAAAGTGAATTATTGAAATAGTATGAATTATTTTACTGCGGTCTGAAACATTGCTTATTTATGAGCTAGGTTATCAATGTTTAATCATACAATGGTATGCTTACAAATTTTAATCAAAGTTTATGATTATTATCAAGTTTAGCTTCTGGGACTTGATTTCTGTTCATGAATGATCTTTTTTATTGATTGATTAGTTTAAAAATTATTGTATCCTACCCAATGCTTTGCATGGTTATTAAAGTCAGCTTTTTTTCAAAAAGGAGATCCTTGAAGCCTCTCTCCATTCAAAATGTGATGGGAATAGTGATATAAAGATACCAAAAATGATCTTAGCTATGATCCTTCTTGTAGCACAGCTGTTAGACACACTGAAATATCTGCATCATTGTCTCCATTATAAAAACCTTAAGCCAAATATCTTCAGCTAATTTCATTCTCTATCCACAGTTACGACAGATGGTTGATGCCAGTTTCCAGCAAGGTTTTTTTTTCCCTCTGACTATGTGTGTAAACATTATGGCAGCTATATGCTTCGGGGAAGTTTATGTATTATTTTATTAACAGTATTGTTGTGTAGCACAGTAATTGGAAGGCTGCAGAGCAAAATTCTGAAATCGAAAAAGAGGTAGGGTTTTTTTTTTAAAGTAATTAAAACATATGTTGAATATCAGCAACAATAGAATAAAAGTCCTTGAAAGGGCTTACAATTGAAACACAAAAGAAAATTTAAATGATTTTCCTGAGAGGAAAAAAAAGTGGTCCAGGAAAACATCTCTAACAAATCTATTACATAATTAATGTGACGCTTTAAAAAAAGTCCTTCCTTTTGTTTGTTTTAATTCTTTTTTACTCTTGTATGTCAACTGGTAGAGACAACCAGTAAAAGACATTTTTACAGACTCTATATTCTTTCAAGCAAGCAAGCCAAGGCCCTCAGGGAGATCCAGTGAGGTGAAATGGGGAAGAGAGTTGGGAGGTGCACACTGCAGCATCCCTGCAGTCATTCTTAAGGACAAATGACTGTGGTGTGCTGCAGGTAGCTGTAACTTCGAAACCAGGTCATAAGAAGCTTTTTTGGGGGGCGGAGTTTGTCCATCATAACTTCCACTGGCTACTAAGGGACTGGTCATAAGCCAAGGACTACCAGTACTTCCAATGAAGTAAGAAGATTAAATCAAAATCAAAATGTAAGGGGCTGGTTTGGACAAGACTCAACAGCACTTTTTCGTGCAGCTGTTGATAAAAATAGGATTGCCAACATGATCACCAATGTGCGGTGATGGATATGGAAGAGCAGGAGGAGGAGGAATGGGAGGGGAGGGGAGGAGGAGGAGGAGGAGTGGAAGGAGAGGAGGGGAGGAGGAGGGGAGGAGGAGGAAAAGATAAATGAATCAACTCAGCCATCACAAGAACAGCAGGCCCACCCATACCAGCCCTCACAGATGCCTGGAACAGGCAGGTCTCAATACCTTTCTTAAACCTTAGCTGGGCTGCGTTCAATAGGATCTTGGAGAGAATCCTGTTCCAAAGAAAGGGGTCAGAGACAGAGAAGGCCATTTTCGGATCCCTGTTGGTGACACTCCCTAAGCATCCATTCTGTTATTGGATAGGCAGATGTTACTAGGAATAGGTCATTGCATGTGGCAGGATTGGATCTTCCTAGTAATCAGGATTATGGTAGGGAGAAAACTGAGTGAAATTTTCTACTAGGAGGTGGTATCTAGATTCATTCTGCAATGCAAATGAAAAGACAGCTGGCATTGGAATTTATTTAAATCTATAATAAGTCCCACCATGGTTCCTTATGTCATCATAGCTACCATTATTTATATGGCTGCCATTTGACCTAAAAGCTGTTAATCCGTTTCATCTTTTTTTTTAAAAAGACATCCCCCCCCCCCCATAAGAATCTAACTTTTAACACAGGGGTAGGAAACTTGCAGTCCTATAGATGTTTCTAAACACTTAACAGCTGTCATTCTGGCTGGAGCTGCTGAATTTCAGCAACATCTGGATAGCCACAAGTTACCTACCTCTGTTTTAATTAGGTTTGAATGATAGATGTGCATAAGGTGATGAGAAATATATGGCATTTAATTTTTATCTATCAGCATCTTGATTTTATTGGATGGTTGTTTCTTACCAAGACTTACTGTGTGGAGTAAATTAATAATTGTAAGGAGGGAAAATAAATATTAGATTTACTCAACATGTGCTCAGTACTCAGTTTAGATAGGTCACTAAAACCTATTACTGGTCTTGATTCATGATGCAATTATGAATGGAAATATCACATATGTTTATTTTAGCAATCTTTTTTTCCTGAGCTGTATGGGCTCAAGCACACCGTGCACAGTTCAGTGAAAATCAATTGTGGCCTAAGCTCCATAGGCATGAAATCATTAAAATAATCCCATTGTTTTCCATTGAATGTTTAGGAGGCAAATGTACATGTAAGCCTCATTTACCTTTTTTCCCCATGTGATTGTATACCAAAAAAATTAGTGATAACCTTTAATACACAAGAGATTGTTTGCAGATGTTTTTTGAGTCTGGGTTATCTGATTAATTCAGTCTTACATGTGCTTTGAATTTCTTGTTTTCATTTTCTTAATACATTTGCAAAGGTATAAATACAAAATCAATGTCCTTCTTGAAAGTAATATAAGGATTGGGTTTTCCTTGGATTCTGATTTTATCTTTGCAGAGTGGCCATTCACATAGAGTTTTTCACTCTATGTAGATCACTATTATATAGTGCTCAAGGAAAGTCATTGTTGGGACCAAAAATAATCTCAGCAGTGTGTTGATACTTCACCCTGCTTCAGGCTGTAACTAAAAAAACTAACCTCAATTTAATTCCTGCTGCTTACGGGTTTTCTAAGCGCCACGTACCAACTCTTGTATGTCTCTATTCAGTTAATATTGGGAGGTAGGAAAAAAAATCTCAAAAGAACGCATAGCCGTTTATTGTTGGAATGTCTCTGGTTTAAGAAAACAGCTTGATTGCACATGTCCAGGGCTTTAAAGAGCTGTAATGAAGTAGAAGGCAATTATTGCACAGATTATCTCATTTCATTTCTCATTTGCCCAGTAAAATTGTCTTTAAAACCCCAGTCCTGGAAGTGGTGTGTAAAATTTGCTTTGTCAAGAAATCCAGCAAGAACTCTCGAAGATACTATTCATATTTCCCCAGTCATGATATTGACGTTAATTAATACAATGAAAGTTACTTTGGGGAGAAGAGAATTCAGTGATTTCAAAAATTGACACTGTTTTTAAAACATGACTTAAAGCTCTTCATTTGTCTCTAGGGCAGGGGTGTCAAACTCGTGGCCCACAGGCTGGATGCATCATGCGCTGGCCACGCCCACCCATGGTTTAGCGAAGGGGGAAAAAGTCACGATATGTCACGTGGCGACAACATGACGCCACGAGTTTGACACCCCTGGTCTGTGGTGAGCAGTCATTGTTTGGCAGGATGCATTTAACAGTAATGAATGGAAGATCACATAAAGTGGAAAGACTAGCTAAATTTTTCTTGGTTTTTTTTTTTCATGGTTTGAGACCCGGGATCCTTCATTTCTTTTTATTGAGTTAATCCTATTTAGAGTTGTTTTAGATTTGACGTGTTTCCTACCTTCCATAGCAGGAAATTGTGACTGCCAATTTTTAATTTTTTTGTTTTTGTTTTGTATGAACCTTGAACTGTTTGGTCACTAACAGCTGTGGTGGCTCAAGTGGTTAGAATGCAATACTGCAGATCAGCAGTTTGGCTGATTGAATCCCACCAGCTCCAAGAAGCCTTCCATCCTTCTGAGGTCGGTAAAATGAGAACCCAGATATGTTGACATTGTAAACCGCTTAGAGAGGGTTGCCTGATAGGCGGTATATAAATACAGTGCTATTGCTATTGCTATTACCCTTGATTTACTCTAATTTTGGCTGTAACAGACAAGGAAGAAGAAAATAAATCCTCTTTTTCACAGACTAATGCTCACTTTCTGCAGGACATCAGAAGAGTTTGTTAGTTCATAACTAGGCCGGACATGGTGTTTTGCTGCCTGAAGCATGTTAGACTCATTCCATGTTCAGACACAATCAGATTAGTGGTAGGGGAATTGTTCCTTTCTTTCCCTTTCCCTTTCCCTTCCTCTTCCTCTTCCTCTTCCCCCTCCCCTTCCTTGTACCTAATACCAGCAGGCCACTTTAGGGTGCAGTGGACGGGCTATTCTGTACACCCTTCTCTGTCCTTCAGATGAGACAAAACAGACAAACAGACACAGCCAGGATCTATTAGCAGTGCTTCTCCTGACTTCACCTGGCTCCTTCTGCCTTTAGGGTAGGCCTGTCTCTAAGCAGAATCAGAAGATAGCAGTTTACTCTGAAGACAGAAGCTGGAAAGAAGAGATTCTGTGCTAAATTATAGAACAGGAAGTAGATCAAGCTATCAAATGGTAAAATAGAGAAGGGTAAGAATAGGAAACTGACACTAGAATATATTTCATTCTGTTCCACATCACGGGGGCGCAGTAGTTAGAGTGCAGTACTGCAGGCTACTTCTGCTGACTGTCGGCTGCCTGCAATTTGGCAGTTCAAATCTCACCAAGCTCAAGGCTGACTCAGCCTTCCATCCTTCCAAGGTGGGTAAAATGAGGACCCAAATTGTTGGGGGCAATTTGCTGACTCTGTAAAATGCTTAGAGGGGGCTGGAAAGCACTGTAAAGCGGTATATAAGTCTAAGTGCTATTGCTATTTTAGGTAATGAGATGTTTATTGTCTCACATTATCCACTTCTCTGAAAGCAACAAGGTGTTTCTTCTATTGAGAGATTACTACAATATCCACTTCGAGAAACATAGATGTATAGTAGTAGAAGATACAGTAGTTCACAACCGATCTCCACCATGTAGCAAACTCTGGATCACAATCATTTTATAAAAATCCTCATAGCATGCTCTCAGCTTTTCAAATCTATTCACTGGCAAAGAAGTGACTTACGTTTGATTCTGATTACTTTTGAAGCTAACATAAAATCCCCAATATATTTCTAGAGCTTAAAAGAAAAACTCCCTGAACAGTAAGTACTTTGTTAACCAGGCATTATCACAGAGAGTCTGAATTTGTTGAATGTTTGTTCAGTTTATAAATTAAGGCAGTGTTCGCTATATAGCATTTCTTCCAAATTTTCCCTACAGAGACAGACTGGGGTGAGAGACAGTGACTGTCCCTAGTAGAATTTTATGGTTAAGGGTAGATTAGAATCTGGGTCTCCCCAGCTCCAGATTAACACCTTAATCAATGCACTACACCGGCTTTCATCTACAACTGAATATGTGTAATAGTTAAATGAATTTGCGAGTATGCTTGTCTGAATCTGCAATGGTGCAATTAAGTAGCATCTGTGCATTGTGTGTTGTAATTGTGTAATTGTAATACTTTTCCTGCGTACAATTTCCTGTGTAATTGTATAATATTTTGTCCTGTGTAATTGTAATACTTTTCCTGTATCCACAGAGATCCATATCCATCTGCAGGTGATATACTGTCTGTATCATCTCTTGTTCCATGCTCAAATGATCCAGTCCCTTTTCTTTGGCTTGGAAAAAAAAATTACACAATCATTATATACATATAGGGCAATTTGTGTTTGTAACCTATGGCACCCCAAATATGAACTATCTACTTCCCTCAGTGTTTAAAGAAAGATTCATGGCTTCTTTTATCATTGTAATATTATAATTTTTGGATCATGCGTCAGTCTTTTGGCCATCTCGGTTTTTTTATGTTCTCTTTTAAGTTGTCAAAATTAGAGTTGATGGTAATTTTTATTTTACCAACTTCCACCCATATAAGTAGAAAAGGGGGAAAAAAAGTATAATTCTATCTCTTCCAAATGAAGTTGGGACCACTGAATTTCCCTTGTCTCTATAATATGAGAACTATTTTTATTTTATTTTATTTTTCATTTAGTGTGTGAAGATTAGAACATTAATTTTAATTATTACTTATGAGGCACCATATGGTTACCCTATAATTTTGGCTTCCCAAGGAACTTTGTGTGCGTATGGAAAATGAAATTAATTAGGATTCACACTTTGAAATCTATTATTAACTTAATAAACCTGGCAGCTTATGGAGTGCCTTCCTCCAATGTGTGATGTAATTGTTTGTGATAACAAGCCACTATTTATAAAGCCTCATAGGAAATCTGACACAGGTGGAGAGGAAAGGTCAAGAGAAATGCTTTTGTATTCATAGTAGTGCTTGAGGTTTATTGTGCATAAATCATGAAACAAATATTTCTAGCATTTTTACTTAGTTTAATAGTATTTTTTTTCTTGAAACCCAAAGCTATATAATAGCATTTCACAATGTTTATGATGTGTCCAGAAGATTAAATATATTTTTGCTCACTTCAATTGCATGTTGTATGGCAGAGCTAGCTTAATATATAGTGAACAAGCGTAGCTGAGAGTGTTATGCAAATAGTCCTCGACTTACAACCATTCGTTTAGTGACTGAAGTTACAACAGCAGCACTGAAAAAAGTTCCCACATTTACGACTGTTGCATCATCCCCGCCGTCATGTGATCAAAATTTGGACGCTTGGCGATTTCACCCTTCCAACCAGCGTCCAACAAGCAAAGTCAGTGGGGAAAGCTGGATTCATTTAATAACCCCCTGATTCACTTAACAGTTGCAGTGGTTCGTTTAATAACATTGGCAAAAAAAAGGTCATAAAAATGGGTGCAACTAATTTAACAACTGTCTTGCTTAGCAACGGAAATTCTGGTCCCAATTGTCATAAATCAGTGAATACCTCTGCTTCATGTTATTCTTACTCTAGTCCCCTTGGTTAGCCAATATGTGTTTTACTTTATTAAGGCAGAATACATATTTGGAATTACTGACAAGTCTGGATAAATGACTCTCAGAAGTATCAGGTGAACCTTGGTGGTAGATCAGACCAGAACAAAATATACTTATTTAACATCTTGCAAGCATTTCACCAACCTATGGACAGGATATGGTCCAGTAACAAACAAAATTTATTTCTGTCCAGTAAAATATGCTGTCCAGTAAAGTATGCAGTAAAATATATAATGGAACGTAATAGCTTTGCAACCTAACTGAAATTGGTTATTGTTTGATGCTAAATACTTACAAATATTTAACTTTTATATTCGAAGTACATAATGTATTCCTCCCCCCCAGTCTTTATTTAGCATTTTGTTGCTATGTGAATTTATGTCAAATTAATTGAATAACATTTGAAAGCTTTAAGTGTGACATGTGTTCTGTAAACTCATGTAATTCTTTGAGTACAAAATTTAGAAGCGCAGTGCAAGATTTTTAATATTTTGTAATTTAAATTTCGTAGGGTTTTTTTTAAGTTTGTCTTTCTTCTCTTTCTATTCTAGAACTAATGTGTGTTTGAATCCAGTAGACATTGTCTACTATTCCATAAATCTTTTACAGTAAGTCTCAACTTACAACAGTTCATTTAGTGACCATTCAGAGTTACAACGGCACTGAGAAAAGTGACTTACAAACATTTTTCACATTTACAACCTTTGCAGAATTCCCATGGTCATTTGTTGTGTCCCAGGGTCATGTGATCAACTTTTGCTATCTTCTTAAAAGCAAAGTCAATGAGGAAATCAGATTCACTTAACAACTGGCTTACTAATTTAACAACTTCTGTGATTCATTTGACAACTGTGGCAAGAAATGTCTTAAAATGGGGCAAAACTCAATAAACAGTTAACAACATAAATTTTGGGCTCAATTGTGGTTGTATGTCAAGGACTACTTGTATATAAACTTTCAGGGGGAAAATTAACCAAGATCACACTTTTGCCAGATTATGTAAATAGATTTCAGTCTTTTTAAGGATTTTTATTTAATATCTACATATATGTGGTGCACAGGTGTCTATATTTTGCCAGTTTTATATTCATCTTTTATGTTTAACTATCACAAGAATGCTGATGTCTCTGAAACTAAATAGTCTTTTTAATTGCAGTCATGTGCCTTGGGATTTTTCAGGTAAATATTTATGGATGGAATTGCTGAAATGTATCCAGAGTCCTTGCAACTGGTATGATATACAGAAAATTCAAACAAGCAAACAGATAAATGTGTAGAAGTTTAATACCTTGAAGTTATCAAACAGCCATGTGATAGCAACCTCTTAGTTTTATGAGTTTGCATAAAACATCACTGGGAAATGTCTGTGGGGAAATGGATGTTGCCTGATATAAAATCAGATTGCCTGTGAGAATATTTGCCCTCTCTGATAAGGCTAGTCAAAAAATAATACTACACTTGTGTAATCTAAATAAAAGAGATAGTATGAAGGAAAGAAAATTATATATTTGTTTACTACACTTGGCATAAAGAGCATAGTTACTTTCCCCTTTTCTCTGTGTTCCCTTGATTCCTTTGGGGTCACCTTTATATTAGTCAGGTGGCACTAAAGTCAGTGCTGTCGAGAAGGAGGAATTTGGGGTCCTTTTGCAGTCAGAATGGAGAAATCAATCTCCAGAAATTTGTAACAGTGGAAAGCAGCAAACAATAACAATGAAGATTTAAGTTTAAAAGTTTTCTTGCAGTCAGGAAAGGCCAGTGTGTTCAATGTGACATTTTAGAAATAAAAGAATATAAACCAACTGTTAAATCTCTTCTTTCCTTTTCTGTTTTCCAAGTTCAGTGATCTCAAAATAACATACAGCACATTTGTTGTCACTCTCTTTTTCAGACTATAAAATATTAGCTTCTGTTGGTGCTTCATATGGCAATTCAGAAATTTAGAGTTCATTTATTCTAAAGTTTAGTTCTTGTTCTTATTTGTATTGTTTATATGCTGTTTCCTCTAGCAAAACACCTCAAAGTTTATAAAATCCAAAATACATTGTAATACACGTCTCCCATAAGTTAAGAAAAATGTTTTAAAAACAATCACAAATAAAAGATAGGGAAATAAGAATAAAGGCAGAAAATGAAAAACATCAAAATCTTCAGCAGGTACCTAGAAGATATAACAATAGGCATTGCATGTTTATCTAGATTTTGTGATAATACTTTAAATGAAATGAAATTTGGTAGGTTTGTTTCAGGTGTCAATCTTTGTATTATCTTTATTACCGGTTTGATCAAGTGAAAATATTAATTAAAATGGTAACAATGAAACAATGAAAAAGGCACTTCATGAATTTCTGGGAAAGCATAAAAAATATCTGTTGTTATTCCAGAAGGAATTCCTTGCTGACAAGTCCAAGCATTGATAGAACATAATAGCCCCTTTGCCAGGTTAGTAAGTGTTATGGCTGAATTTACATGGCTGTATACAGCAGGTGGATTAATTGGATTTTTGGTATATTTCACTCCAAATGGTAGATTGAGGAAATCACTACTGAATGTTCTGCTATAAAGCATAAGTAAAGGCTTCTTACGGTGACAGTAGCCGTGGCAGTGAGGAAGGTTGATGCCTTTATCTTGCTAAATAAAATCAAGCTGAGTTCCACAGGACATGTCCATATTGTTTCTTTAAAAAAAAAGAAAAAAACCTACCATGGCCTTCTGAGATGTTATTCTGGAATTTCCTACAGATATTTCATTCATATACTTAATGTCCAACCACCTTTACCCTTTTAAATGTTTATTTGTTTATTATAGATTCTTGTCAGCCAAAGACAAGATCTGGTGACTTTGTTTTGTTTGTTATATTTGTGAGATAGATAGATAGATAGATAGATAGATAGATAGATAGATAGATAGATAGATGGATGGATGGATGGATGGATGGATG
>JANHJO010002053.1:0-11125 GCA_032468235.1 Pseudoxyrhopus heterurus | reverse complement strand
CACAAACAATACAACACCGTGAGTCCTGACTACAGGATTTTCCTGTCTAATACAGCATTGGAATAAATAAATACCTGGGCGATGCCGAGTTATCGGCTAGTTCTCTATAAAATGCCATTTCTGAGTGAGATTTACCTCTGTTGCTCTCCACATAATCTCATAAGAGCTTCCCATTATATAAATGAAACCCCCCAGAGGTGATAGTTTGCTCCCTTGTGCTTAAGAAAAATGCTGGAGTCCTGAATAAGGTTACCAGAGGTTGACACAATAAGGACATGTCTCCTTTTTGTCCTCATGTCTTCCATCCAGCAGGCATAGCCTTAAGATCAAATATTATCCAGAGTTTTGAGGCTGTTTTCACAACAGTAGTCATTCAAACTTGTGTGTATTGTCACCTTGTAAATTGTTTACTTCTTTCTTTCCCTTGACAGCCCAGATTTGCATTATTTAATTTATTTCCTGATTCTAGCAATCTGCTTCCATCCAGCTCTTTCAAATCTATGATGTCTATAATCCGGGGATCACACAGGTCTCCTTATACATTTCTATGGTGAAATTTAGAAAGCACGTTGTCATTGATTCTATATTATTGCTTAGCATATGTTCTTGAAAATAAAAGCGGGTCGGAAAAATATCGTGATTGAAAAATTAGTTTTTCTGATGACTCACACCTGACCCATCACCTGACCCATCACAAGACCTTCACTTGACACACCCACACCTGAAGCCCTTATAAACAGAAGAACACTGACACTGACCTTCCCCCTATACTCTGCTGAAGATGTTACCCAGCCTGGTAATGAGATGTTCGGAAACCAACCCACAAACTCGGAGAACGAATCTTCACCCTCAATATTTCTGATGCTGGAAAAAATAATGTCTTATGCATGTAGGCTTAAGTATATCGCTTTTCAATTTTTGCCTTTTTTTTTTTTGTCGTAGATGCCAAAAAAATTAATTTAGTATGTGTCCTCCTTTCCAATTGTCTTCCTGTCTCCCTTTGCCTGTTCAGACCAGCTCATGGAACCAGATCGCAGCCTGGTAATAGTAAAGAATCATAATAATAAAAGGTCTCCGTTGCACTCCTGCTTCTTCTCTGCAGCATTCCTGTTCCAGAAGGGCCTATTCCCCAAACGCAGAAAAACCATTTGCAGGGACAAGCACCTTCAGCAAGAGCAATAACAAGCATAATCTGGATAAATGTTTCTTAAAATGGGGGGTCTGAAGACTCCCTAGCTGTTCAAAATTATTATAATCAGAATTATTTCCCATGTATTCCATATATTTTCAAAAATTTAAAACCATGTCACTCTTCTCATTATTTACATTCGTCAAAAATGTTTTTTCCCCCCACTGAAACGTATTTATATAAATAGGCAACAGGTTTGTTATTTTTACATGGTTTAATAAATATTCTATGAAACGCATCAGTTATCATTTTTAATATGGTAAATGTCAATAAATACAGCTCATACAAAATTACGGTCCTTTGTAATTTTTAAAAGAGAGAAAGGGTCCTGGGAGTAAAAGGTTTAAGGAGCAAGGAAGCACATTTTGCTGTCCAAACCAGGAGGGCCCTGCTATTCTTTCCATGTGCAAAAAAACCAGCAGGGTAGGCCTTGAAGCCTTCTGTATTGTTTCTAAGGCAGCAGGCTAGCCTCTGGGCTGCTTCTTAGCAACTGCCCCTTGAGGCAACCATTTTGCTCCGCTGCTAGACCTGACCTTACCAGAGACGGCGTTGGAAGGCCAGGAAGTTCAAGAGGAGACAGGTGTACAAACGATCCTCTGTTCGTTGCTTTGTTTGCTCCTGGTTTTGTGAAAACAATCGGGGAAGAGATTCAAAGTGTGCTGCACTGTATGTGGCAAAACAAGGTACAGAACCAGCTAGAAATGACTTGGTTTTATTTATGGGATTTGCTTCTCCTTCAGAGAAAGGTTCTTCTTAAGTTATTGCCTCTTGCATAGTGGCCAAGCCATGATCTATTTTAACTCTAGTAAGTTGGTTAACAGGCAATTAACCATAATAGGTGAGATTAAGAGAGCATGATGAGCCCAAACTTAGCAAACCACCATTAAGTCTTAGCCTAAGATATGAACCTTACCATACATGCATTTATCAGAATTGTAGGCTGGCTGCTTTTCAAATCAAGCAACACATCATGTCATATAAGTGTACCAATTTAACTCAGTGCAAAAGTTGTTAAATTTTTTTTAAAGAATGCAGAGACTTGGATAAGGAGATGGCAACCTGGGGGGGTTCTGAAGGGCACTTTCAGATGATTAAAATTAGATATCTTACAAGTAGCAATAGCAATAGCTCTGTATTTATATACCGCCTATCAGGGCTTGCAACCCTTTCTAAGCGGTTTACAATGTCAGCATATTGCCCCCGACAAACTGGGTATTCATTTTACCTACCTCGTAAGGATGGAAGGCTGAGTCGACCTTGAGCCTGGTGGGATTCGAACTGCTAAATTGCAGGCAGCTGGGAGCTGAATACTTAATTACTTAAGTACAGAATCTTAGCCGCTGCACCACTCAAGGCTCTTGAGATAATGTATACAAGTGAATATATACTTTTTGATTATTTTACCTGAGAAAATTTTATGATAATGACAAAACCAAGTCTTCATACTCATCCACTGATCAGGGGATGATTAGATAACATATACAGACATATTGTATTCTATATGATGATACAGAGTTCTCTATGATCGTATGATGGCATCTGATTGTGTACTGAATGCTAAAGGAAATCTTACGTTCCTTAATGTTACATTCCTTCTACTTAAGGAAATTCATTCTAAAAAATTATAGGCAGTATTAAGAACACTACTTGGCCCTACTGCTGTTGAATGTACTGTTAATCTTTTTGCTACTCTGCACAATCAAAGTGCTGTCTAAATCAACATCTTGTTCCCATAATGGCCAAGCAGAAATCACTGAAACTGAATACTATACTTGTTACATTCCTATAGTAATTTATGCTGAGAGACACATTTCCTCTTGAATTAATGTAAGACCATTTTACTAGTAACCATTTAAATCTTAATTTTTACATCCTGTGAAAGTTTTGATACCCATTTAAAATTACTCATATGAGTAACTTTACTATTTTCTCTAGTAGGGTTTCTATAGTTATTTTTTTTAATCTATCCTGAATTCCTTTCCATTCATATTCATCTAGCGATGCAAATGGATGTATGAATAAAAAAAGAAACAAATTTAGATTTTCTGTATACATTTTCCTGCTTTAAGATTTATTCTCACGGTTTAAAACTCGTGCAAGTCACTATCTTTTTGAGTTTATTTTTATTTATTAAACACATTTATATGGCCACCCAACTCCCACACGCTTATTTATTAAACATATTTATATGACCACCCAACTCACATTTTTCAACAATCTTGATCTTTTTTGCTGCTCTGGGAAGAGAGAGATGATAAGTTGTTTTTCTCTAGACTTTCCCATATCATCAAAATGCCACTTTTATAAAACCTTTGAGTTTTTTAATATACCACTTTTAATTAATTTCCATCCCAACTGTGCAATTAACAAATGCATAAACATTAAGATGATTAACACCCATTTGAAGTTTTAGCAGTATCATTAATGAGAGGGAATTATTATTAAATCTTTTTAGCTTATCATGTCATTATTAGCACAATGCATGAACTACTTAACAAAACAACATCTAATACTTTTCTTCCCATGTGCTATAACCTTTGCAGTGTGATTTACTGAAGCATAGAAACATAATGGCTACATCAGTGTAATCAAAGGTCTATTTAATTTGGTCTTACGATAATCATTTATATTCCCCAGTAGGTAGATACTAGAAGAATTGTGGTACTATGGTTAAAATCTAATGTCTAACAAGCTGTGGATAAATTTTCATAGTGCTTGATAGCCTTTTAGTTGTCTCATTGGTGAGGATGGTTATTTAACAATCTTCTAAAATAATGCATGATTATTGAATTTCTTTTCAAGCATCAGTACGGAGAAATGTACTTTAAGTTTTCTTTATGGCAACTATATCAGGTTCAAATGCATAGCAGTAGGCTTTATGTTACGTGTTAAGTGGAATTGCTAATTCAAATTAAATATATTCTGAAAAAAAGTCGACAGCTGAACTCTGCACATTTGTACATGCATAAAATTGCTCATACCAGTGGAAATAATAAATTCCACTGGAATGACTTAAATTGTAGAATAATAATAATGTCCTGATCTCAGCAACTATTTTGGCCTGTCCTACTGCTGACCTTGCCTCTTAGTCCTTTTTTTTTAAAGTTCAGTGCTCCAAACAGCTACCATTTTCATCACCATGAAGCCAAATGTAATTACCATTTTATAAAATGACCTGATGTAGCATTGCTTTGGATTGTCATGGAAAATCAAAATGGGAAACCTCAGAAATCCATTAATGTGTCTCCTGTTGGCTTATCACTCCTTTCAAATAAACAGTCTGGATTGACCACCATCTGAGAAAGTGTTTAGTTAAAGATTCCACTCAAAATAGCCCTGCACTACATAGAAGCTATGTCTTAGAGAGGCAAGTTAGTCTTTCGTGTTTTGTTTTGTTTAAAATGGAACAGTCTTAAAGCAGAGATCTTCATTCTCCTTTGAATCAAAGCTGTCTACCTACTGTGTCTGTCTGTCTGTCTGTCTGTCTCTCTATCTATCTATCTGCTTCTGAAATTGGTAAGGAGTATCCCTTAGTACGAATCCTGGGAACCTATTGGTTAATGTCCATGACATCATTGGTGACTAGTAAACCAATGATGTATTTAGCCTCATCGTTTTGGGTGAAAGGAACTCAGATGTAAATTCTTCCTTTCTGGGCTTATCACTTTCCATCAGATTAACCTCACATCACAAAGCTGCTTTAAAAGTCAAATAGGAAAAGGAAGAGTTATCAATAAATTTCTGGGAGTCAAGAGAAGAAATAAAGGAAGAGCTTTCAGCAACAAGGAAAAATAAATCACCAATTCATAAGAAGTGTATTAGACTTTCTTCTTCACATGGAGTATACTAAACTTTCCAACTTTTTTGATGCAGTGTTGGATTGATTTATGGTGGACTGGTGTGAGGGCACAATTCTGATGTTGGGGGATGATTGGCCACCACTGCTATATGTATTAAATATTTGTTACTTTCATTATTAGCTTATCTATGGAACATTTTTAATTATGCCATCTATTCGATGAGGGATTTTCCCTGAAAAGAAAGATAATACAGAGAGAAAGTTACTCAGGGAAGTTTAATCCTGGTCACACATCAATAAAATTAAGCACAATGAATAAAGCCAGGTTTTGAGAGTAAATAACCCAATTTTTCAACTGTTGTTTCTGCAGCAGAAGTCACATTTGATGTAGGAAGGGCGGGTTTAAGTATTTTCTAAACAAATTCAGCAACTAATCTACATTTGTCAGCTGCATATTGCTTCACAGTTTCTGAATTTAGTCTCATTAAGGTAATCACTTTAACTTCCATATCAGCATAATGTATTCATTATGAACTCTCAAACTTGGTTCATTGTGCTTAAATTAAGTTTGTTTGAATTAATGATACTGTTCTTCCTTCCTGCAAGGCCCTATTTAGTGCACTGTGAAGAGGGAGTCTTTATGCAATATTTGACAATGTTTTGAACTAGCAGTCAATTTTTTTTTACTTGAGGGAGGAAGAGGCTAAGGCTTAAGCCATCAATTTGAAGATAATATAAAGCATTTCCACTTAATAAAAGTATGTTAACATTTTAACCTCTCTTACCAATGGAGAAAATACAAATAGGTTTAATGGTATGTTAGGATTATTTTCTTTTTCTTTATCCCCTTCCTATGATTTTCTGTTTATGTTATTATGCATTATGTTTTCAACTTCAGGCAGCCGATCAAATAAAGAAATTATACAATCTTTTCCTACAAATTGATGCCACTCAGGTGGAGGTGAATCCCTTTGGTGAAACTCCAGAAGGACAAGGTATCTTTTTTTTAAGGGGGCTAGAGGGTTGAATATTGATCTAGCAAAGAAACACTTTTTAGATTAATGTTCCTGACCATGGGGTTTTAGTGCTTCAAGCCAGAGCTAACAAACATTAAAAAGTAATAAAAATTCCTCACATTCTCACTATCAGAATGGTGCCTTAGAGAATTTGAACGTCTGTAGATACAACTTCTTCCTTGCGTTTTCCTTGTCACAGACAAAATCTGCCTTCTATTTATGGCTTAAGCTTCTGTGTCACCGCAAATCAGGGAACATAGGCATCTGTCATTCAAAGGCAGTTGCATAGCTGTTGCATTTATATTTCTGCGAATGTTAACGTTACTTGAATGTGCCTTGCCTTCTGCCCGCCTCCCAACAGAAAGTTGGAACAACCAATGAGCATATAAGATGTGTATCTCCATACAATACATAGTTGAGATTTGGGAGGTATGCGCATCGACCCATCTGTAACCATTTGCAACCTATGCTTACCCATCAAACCCTTTGCTGCATAGGTATGTGTTGACGTCTATGTGCAGTTGTGGGCAAGTCAAAATCAAGCTTTAGTGTAGTTATGGTTTATCATTATATTCATCTTGACACTAAACATTCGTTCCAACAGGATTGCATTGGGAACTATAATTTAAAAATCATTGTAGATTTTCACAAGGCAAGTATGGAGGCAGTTCATTTATTCTATGGAGTTAACAGGCATTTAATCTTTCCACAGAGGATCCTTTTCTTCCTTAGTGGTTATTTATTTATGGAAGACATTTATACACTATCCTACTTGAAACTAGCACAACTTTCATAGCTGCTTTCATGTTTTGGTTAATCAAGTTTCCCATTTCTCGTTCCCTTTGGACCATATTTACAGAGTTATTTTTTAGAAGCTCTGATCTCCATGCACATGATGCACCTTGGCGAGGCTCCAATGAACGCCTCCATTTTGTCTTCTTTGACATCATCACACAATCCTTTGACAGTGACCAAGCACCTCTGCTAGATCTATATTAATCAGTTTTCCTGGTGACCAAGTCTTTGTGTGAACATTGAAGGGAATTCATTAGTTGACATCTCAGTGGCCTCAGTTCTTTCTCATATCTCGTGAGGACCTTAGCACGCATGATTCATTCTATGGTTTATTCTCTCCTATTGAGAGTAGTTCTGTCTCCCAGTTCATCTGGAACAAATCTTCTATCCAATCTTGATTTCTTCCATCCTACAGCTTGGAGAATACAGTTCCATAACTGCTCAGGAATAAGGTAGAAGGGATTATACCTCAGATAAATAGAAATCCTTTCCAGTATTTGGGGAAAAAATTGATATTTGGCAATAACAGGTAGTCCTTGACTTACAACCATAATCGACCCTCCAAATTTCCATTGCTAAGGAAGAAAGTTGTGATTTGTGTCCCGTTTTACAACCTTTTTGGCCACAGTTGTTAGCAAATCATTGCAGCTGTTAAGTGAATCAAACAGTTATTAAGTGAATTTGGTTTCTTCCCATTGATTTTGCTTATCAGAAGTTAGCTGGGGGAGTCGCGAATAGGGATCACATGACCCTGGGACAGTGCAAGTGTCATAAATGCATGCCAGTTGCCAAATGCCTGAATTTGATGCTACCACCATCAAGCGAAAACTGGGCATAAGTCTTTTTTTTTTTTCACTTACAACTTGCAGTTGTAACTTCAGATATTCACTAAATGAATGGTTGTAATTCAAGGACTATCTGTATCAGTTCAATCCACCTACTTCAATCAATCAGAAAAATCTCCACCCATTATCAGCCCTTTATTTCCATTTAAAACAACTTTCTTCTTTTTTCCTTCACTAGGCTACTTCCCTTTTCCCCTATTCACTGGAATCTCTAACCAGTTCCCATCTGAAGCCTCTTTTTTCTTCTTTCTACGTTAATACTGACCCAGTGGTAGGATTCAAATAATTTAACAACCGATTCGCCCAGGGTCAGGTTGGCTGTTGTAGGAAGCGTGGCCCATCCCCGACCTCCAGCTCAGCCACACCTGCGGGATGATCCTCCTGTGATGGCCAACATGATCAAACCAGTTGTTAAATTTAAACCCCCCCCCCATCAAAGTGGATCCTGGGCACTGGGCTGCAATGGAGAAATGGGCAACGGAGCAGCCAGCCTGAGGGAAGGAGGGGGAGCAGGGAGAAGAAAGAGGGAAAGTTGCCTTCTCCTTCCCTCGCGCTGGCCGCTCCATTGCCCATTCTCCATTACAGTGCAGTGTAGCACCCAGGATCCTCTGATGGGGGGTGTGTGTGTAATTTAACTACCGGTTTGTGTGAACCGGTGCGAACCAGCTGAGTGCCACCACTGTACTGACCCCTATGAACCCCTGACTATCCACTTCCTGTCACAGAGGAAATGGTTCTTGAATAGGTCCCAGGGACAGAGCTATATGTCTTTAGAGCAAAGTTTCCCAAAACTTTTCATTTGTTACTTGAAACTGCTTATCAGAAAGTCCTTATTGAAGTGTTCCTGTTGTGATTGGGTAATGAATTTGTATGTTGTTACCCCCCAAAAAAAAACCCTACTATTACCGAGTTTGGGGTATTTTGCTCAGATTTAGGAAGCACTGCTTTAGAGAAATTCTCCTTTTCTTACATTCCATATGAACAAACAGTTCTTTGCATGGATGCCACTTTCCTTACAAAATTATTTTCCTCCCCATCAATTAAGACTTTAGACTGTCTCCATTTTTCCCCCAGCCTCTCAAGCGTTTGTCTTGTACATTCTTTTACTTATGACTATACAGTCTTGTTCTACGGAAACCGTCATTTATTTCTGTCTTCCAAGGCCATCTTTATAGAGTAAGGGCTTATAAATAAATGCAACCATGAAGTTTTGTTGAAGGCTGGCCAAGCAACAAATCTCCTGATTTGTACTGTTTTAAAACAGTAATGGCCACATTGGCAGCTTGTCTTCTCAGGGATTCCCTTACTGGAATTCTGTCAGATAGCCACATATGTTCATCTTTCTACCTTCATCCAGCATTCACCAAATGTTGCATTCAAATGCAACATTTAGAGGGGCATCATAAAATCTTGGCTTTTTCCAGGTTATAAGTTTGCTACTTCCCTTTTATGGATTGCTGCCTTGTCGTGGCGAAGGGGCTTGAGTAGCACAATGAAGCTATGAGCTATGCCATGCAGGGCCACCCAAGACGGACACGTCATAGCAGAGAGCTCTGACAAAATGTGATCCACTGGAGAAGGAAATGGCAACCCACTTAAACACGTATATGTGTGTCTGAGAAACCACGAACAAGACTTTGTTAACTGCAGTTCTTCAAATAGTTGTCTGCGAACTCGCAGCCTGCTCGCCTGCCTTCTTGGTCAAGTGGTGGCATGTGACTTCATTCCTTCTGATGCACTGCATTGATCTTAGGAACTAAAGAGGTTCAGTGGAAGCTGTCCTTTATAGCATGCAGCAAAGGGCTTCTAGCATTAGAGGATTCCAAATATTGTATATAGTTCTATGCAGATCCATAATCTATGCGTATATGAAGATGATGGTGTTATTTGTCATCTCTGACTATGATTCTTGGCGATTCTGTGGGCCAGGTCTCTCCACATCTTCCAATCTTGCACTATTTCTTTGAGGTTTTTCTATGCTCTGGCTGGTGTCCATGTGTATGTATTAATAATCATATTAAGAACTGCATATACAGGTAAATAATTGGTGTTCTTTTTTTTAGTAATAGTGTTGTTGATTGTAACAAAAAAAGCCAACTCATAGGACACATGCATAACAAGGAAGTTCAGTTGGCATGTTTTGTGAAGTTGTGGTTGCGGTTTATGAATGTAAAATGTAGAATGTGACTTGTTAATAGGTACTGTAGGTTTAATTTTCCTTTTCCCAACCAAATTCATAACATCTAAATAAGAAAAGTTTAACTTGGTGCTATGGTACAGTATTTAACTAGAGATATAGATAAGCGGAGTATATAAATCTGAACTATATGAAAAATGACCCAAATAAATCCTTAATGGACAAATTGGTTTCACGTTTTTCTTGTATCTTCTCAAAATGTCAAATATTGAGATCAGTTGCAGTTTGCACAATTGGTGAGCAAATAGCATAATTTGCCCAGGTTTTTTCATTGTTATTTTATGGGTACAGCCAATAAACACCCAATTTAATAAACTAAGTAGACTAGTTTGGATTTTAAAATTATACCGTGTCTTATTTGACAACAATCTTAAAAGACACAGATCTTCAATAATGCAATCAAGATGTTCTTGCTATTTTAAGAAACCGTTCTTTTAGACAGCAGAATGAAACAAAGTTATTTTTAAAAAAGCAAATGGCATAAAATTATTTCAGAATAATTTAGTGCAAAAGAAGAGAATAATTTAAATAATTTAGTGTAATAGAATACAATAAGTCAAAAAATTGAAACATGGCCATGATGAAGTGTACTTGTTTTATGTCTTTAATGTAAAATCGTCAACGTTAAACTGAATTATTGGACAAATTATTAATGATAAAAATATATAAAATTTAGCACTCCCCCTCCTCACCATTTTCCAACTCTGAAAGCTCCCTATGGCATTTTGGATATATATAGAAGAAATAATTATGTTGGTTAGAATAATAGTAGAAGATATATTATTTGTGTATCATTATGCAGTGTCTTGCCACTGGATGCTGCTGATAAGATTATGCTGCTGATATAAATTTAGGATTAATTCCTTAATTTTGGGAGGAAGAAGAATTTGTGCATTTTAATGGCTCATTAGCCTACAATTAGTTCAACATTTGAGGGCCACACCTCTCAAAGATAATGAAATATTCATTAACAAATTAAAAGTTAACTTAGTATGTGGCACTTTTTCTCCTCCATGCTGCCAAGAGTCACCTGATCATAGTGTTTTGTTTTGTTTTTTCATTAAAAAAAATAATCCAACAAATGAATAAATTCTGCAGCCCAGACATAAGGACCCAGATTGTTGGGGGCAATATGCTGAGACTGTAAACCGCTTGGAGAGGGCTGTAAAAAGCACTGTGAAGTGGTATATAAATCTAAGTGCTATTGCTATAAGGCTAGAACTGAAACATGAACGTTTATGCATTGTCTGTGTTATTTTCCTCCATGCGAAGACTTCATCCTGT
>JANHJO010002052.1:131643-143711 GCA_032468235.1 Pseudoxyrhopus heterurus | reverse complement strand
TGTGTACTGTATGTATTTATATATATATATATATATATATATATATATATATATACACACACACACACACATATACATATTGCTATTACATACACACACACACACACACACACACAATTTGTAGATGTGTACATAGTTACTACCGATAAAGTGGATTTTCCTTTTTTCAGTCCTCAAATCTATAAAGTGTTTACTTCTGTATTCCTAGGAAAATAAACTTAATTACACACCTTGGCAACATCATTGTCATCACTACCCCTTTTATGGCCTGATCTGTGCCAGCTGTGACATCAGCTGTTAGACCCATCCCATCCCACCTTCTTGTACTTCATTCCAGCCACTCCTATTTCAAACCACTAAGCAGCTCCTTGGGTGATGCCCCTGAAGCTACCAGTCCATCTTTTACAAAGGCGCCCCTCCTGTGTTGGAGATGCTGCACCTCACTTCACCCAGGAAGAGCAATACCACCGTAAGGAGAATCTGTGCCATTGTCTGACTCGCACTGCATGCGTATTCCTCCTCCTAGTTAACTCCTTCCCTTCCACGAACTTTCAGTTGAGCTGTGAGATCACCTTTAAATTTAAAAAAGGGGGGGAGAGAATGGTGTGTGGGGGAAAGCAGTTTCACTCTCTTCTCCATCCCAAATGAGGAGCAGCAGCTCTTGGTATAAAGAACCGAATCTCCCTTCTGACATTTTCTTCTTTCAGCATCCAGAAGCCCAACCCATCGCCCAAAGAAGGGGGAAAAACTAAGTTGGTTTATTACATATTACTTATAGCATAACCCCGTTCTCAACCCCTCCTCCCAAAGAACCTGTGCAAGCTCTTCCCTCCGCAAAATAATCCTGGCACAAGCGGCGACGTTTGCATTTGCCCACCGGCTTTGGCCGCGGAGGGCTGTGCCGCCGGCAGGGCAAGTTGCAATACCTAATGCTCGTTCTTCTCCCCGGGTCTTCAGGGAATCGGGGTCAACGGCCGCTTCGGTCTCTCCCTCTTTGCCTCCGATGGGCGCTCATGCACCCGCAGCCGGGCGCCGTTCAACTCGCCTTCCTCGCAAGGCTACTGCAGACGCCGCCACTCCTGCTCCGAGAAGACGCCGGAAGCCCACCCAGCCCCCTTCGGCCGGCAGCAGGAGCAGTTTGGCGGCACCTCAGCATTTTCTCCTGTCACTTGGTTGGCAGCAGCAATGGGGAAACGTCCATGAGAAAAAAATGGCATATTACAATTTTTGCTTTGGGAAGCAGAGCTCGGTTGAGACCATTGTTAGGAGGACCAGAGGGGGGGAAAGCGGCTCTTAAAGCTCCAGCAGCCCTTTTTCTTGCCTGGGATGGAAAATCGCCGGATTGAGAAGGGAGGGGCGCCTACACCACGGGGAAAGAAGAGGGTTGCTTTTCTTGGAATACAACTTTACGGAAGGGCTCGTTCTTTTGCACGTCTTACTAAAGGGAAATCCAAGCTGGTTAAATAATAATAATTTGAATAATAATTTAGCAATGAATATGAGCCGGTTTTAAAAATGGAATAAAGGTGTGACTGTTTAAAAAGAAAATGAAGCTATTCTACACGCTCACGCAGCATAACTTTATGCAGGCGTACTGAGAAATAAGCCTCATTTGGCTCTTATTGCCACATTCTTCCTTCTCTTCAGCAGCTGCACTGCTGCCGTGCACACAGCTGCTCAGAAGCAGTTCCTAACCAAATTCAGCGAGGTTTTTTGTCTCGTTTCTGTTAAACATAGTTGCCATTGGAATCCCACGGTATTCGGAGAAACCGATTTCCACTGAAAGTGCAGAGAATGGTGGGTCGGCAACGCAATCTTGCGCGTGTTTCGCCAGAAACCACACGCCGGTTCACGGGAGTCATTCAAAGCGCGAGGACTGCCTTGCGGGCGGACTGCGTCATTCCGAAGAGCACCGTTTGAGCATCCTCATTGGCCTGAGGCACCTTCGTCGAGGACGGACCGGTCCTCTTGGGAAATCATCCGCCTCCCGTTCCCTTCCCCAAGAGGAATCGCGATCTTTTCCCCCAGGTTGCCGACGAAGGGCAGCAAAGTCAGACAGGAGCGCCTCTTGCTAAAGAGAGAAGCGACGCCCTCAAGAGTTGCCTTTTCTCATTTTACCCCGAGGCCGATTTGTGCCCCTTCCCGCGCATTCTCTAATTCTGATCTTTGTGTGTCTTTAACCCTACGCGAATAAACCTTCCCCGAGAGGGACTTAGAACAGTAGGCGATCGCGTCGATCTTATCTGAGATTTACTAAAGGAAGGATCCTCCGCCCCCCGGAATGACAATCGGCTCCCGGCTTCACTGTCTAACCTCTGGATGGGAACTTGCTGGGAAGGCGGCAGGTGCGCCGAGCCGGACCGCGCCCACGCAGCTAACAGGGGCGTCCTGAGAAGGGAAAATGAGCCTCGAACAGCAGGGAGGCTGGTGTCTTGCTCTCCCCCTCTCTGACCGGGATTTCCCCTAAAAGCAGCCGCAGTGGTTTCCCCCAGCTCCGAAATAAATTCTGAAGTAATCGCATGGGCTTCTGCCTTACGCACGTGAACAGTTCCCCAGATGCTGTTGATGCTGCCACGTTTTGCACAGCTCTCCCAACCTTAACTCTCTGCCGTCCACCTTCTCTGTCCCAAAGGACAACAGCGCGCACTCGGGCTGTTGCTAGAGAACGGACGCCCAGCTCAAAAAAAGGGCGGCAGCAACTGACCATAAGACACTTTTCCTTGTTCTGATGGCGGGAATAGAAGATGCAGAGAAGACGCCCTTATATTTGGATTGCTGGCTGGCGGCTTGAACCATGGAGTAGATTTGGTTCAGTTTCTTGCTGGAAACTCTTTGCTGCTCAAGTTATTTGGAATCCTCCAGATAGATTTGACTCCCAACTCTTATTACCTGAGTGTGTCCCATAAGTTTGGTCACTGGTGGTGATGGGGAGACAATATTTTGGACAACACTGTCCAGATGTAGTTATTTGAAAGGGGGCTCAAAACGTTCCTTTGAAGGCATAGGGCGGACGTTTGACACACAATAAAAGTCTCTCCATATAGTGACTAGACATACATACATATATTAAATTGCATTGTAAGATCTGGTATACATACCCTATTATAGTTTGCTGAATCATAATTGTTGAATATGCCCAATTGGCTAGGTTCACACATCACATTGTTATGAATTATCATCATAGCTTATAGATCACCATGTTTGGATTTGGAGAACTCCAACTCAAAATCCAAACATTGAAGTTTAGCACAGCCCTATCTGCCAAATGTGTCAAACTTCTGTGGGCCACCAAGGTTTTCTTTAGCTATATTGAGATTACCAATTGAGGAAGGTAGTTTTAATCTACCCAATTGCCAAAAATATAATTGAGCTTATATTTTATAAGCCATAGATACGTAGATGGGTAAATAGCACTGCCCTTTATGGTTATGTAAGAAAACTGTTCTTTACGTTCTTAGAAAAACATAGAATAGAAAAAGTGTTTTATTCCAAGAATGCCTGGCAATAAGAAAACTTGGAGTCATGTTGGGATATTGATTGGGTTATATAACAACACCCATGCCTATTTAAATATTTGGAAAAATTCTGCTCTGAAAATATATGATAAAGTGTTGTACTGGAAAGTAGTCTAAACCAATGTAATGAATGTTTGACTGAATTGAATTTGGACTTTCCAGTTCACAACAATAGCCATATCTTTAACTAAACCATACTTGAAAAATCAATATGAGCCAGATTGGCCACTTGATAATCCTTATCAAAGCCAAACTAACTGAAGAGTACAAGTGTTGAAGACCAAGACAACTGGAAAACCCGAAACTAAAAAAGGCTAAGTATCTGGTGTTTCAACCAAATTTAGTGTCCATTGGTCCAAAAGAAAATCCCATAAGATGAAGAGGCCTGATGCATTTTGGGATTTGAAAAAGATGTGTTGTGGTCTGGCTGTGATTCTCAACATGAGGGCTTTTTTCTTGCACCAATGAAATGCTGCTTATATAATTCAATTGTTGTTCGGTTTCTGTTGTGTCTGATTCTTTGCGAGCCAAAATCCCCCAAATTCATTTTCATTGCATCAATGACACTATCTAACCTTCTCATTCTCTGCTGTCCCCTTCTCCTTTTGTCTTTAATCTTTCCCAACATCAAGGTCTTTTCCAATGAGTATATAATTGAATAAATGATATAAAATAAAAGTTTATTTATTTATTTATTTGGTCACACTTATATGCCGCCCAACTCCCAGGGGACTCTGAAGTTGGTTAGACTTCCATGTTGGATGCTTGTTGTTGCATCTCATCACTTTACCATGTTGTTTGCATGAGGATGTCAAGTGCATGTTCTGCTTGCTAATCTATTTCTGTGGGTATTCACAAAATATGGTCTGGATCTGGGAAATTGTCCCATATGTCTTATCTTTGAATCATCTCCAGAGTTCTCTTTTAAATCAGTGCCAGAGAAAATTTTAAAATATTTGATCTGCATTGAATAAGTAAGGTAAATAATTTAATAAGTAGATACATACAAACATATGTAGATGCATAGGCATGTGTGTAAACATCCTTGTGAATGTGTAGATGCATAGGTGTGCATCTACATTTCTTTTCCCTTTACTTGCAAAAATGCTTCATTCTCGAGTAATTTGATATACAAAAAGCCCTGTACTCATTGAAGAGAATGGAAAGCCAGTTGCAACTCCCATGGTGAAAATCAGTTGAGTGAATTGTATGAAGCAAACCATATTCCACAATGCAAGGAAGTACAGACATTCTGTTTTGAAATGAAATGCTTCAGAAAAGTGCTGCGCTTACAAAGAAGAAGCAGTCAGTATCAGGTAATTGTATTGTTCCCTTAAAGAAATTGGCGTCAGCTACAAATTATTCCTAGTGATTTTATAGTTGATATGACAGGGTGGGTCTATTCCCGTAGTGGCGAACCTATGCCACACGTGCCCAATGTGGCATGCACGTACAGCCCTCTCTGAGGGCACGGGAGCAATTGCGCAGCCACACATGCACAGATGCCACATGCCATTTTTGGCATGAAATGGACCCTCCCACCTGCTCCTGCTCTACAGCTACCTTTGAGACCTCTTTCAGAGCACAGCTGATTCATGCGGCAGCGCGAATCAGCAGTTCTTCAGTTCTGGAGATTGCGCGCGCATGCACAGTGGGTGGGGGGAGCTCGCATGCGCATGTGCAGGGGTGGGAACACACATGCATGTTGCGGGCATGCGCAAGTGTGCGCAAGTGTGTACTTTCGGCACCAGACGCCGGAAAGATTTGCCACCGCTGGTCTATTCTCTTGTTCACAGAATAAGCAGGCTCAGCCTTTGGTCTGGCGCTATAGGCATCATCTTTTCTAAACACTGAACAGTGACTATATTGCTAGAGAGGCTAGGTTTCATTGACAGGACCAATTTGACTAGTGCAAACTTTTTAGCAATGATGTTTTACTGAAATTCTCCAAAGTGTTAGGAAAAATATATCCATCAAAAATGACTAAGTGTGGTTTATTTTCTCTTATAAATTTGGCAGATGTTCCTTATTTGCTAGGAATATAATTCATAAAGTTCCATGCCATTCAAACATTTAGAATATTCACATCCATAGAATTGTTTTAATAAACAAACATCTTCTTCGGAAGGCACCCCAGTAGGAATTAAGAGCTGATGCCACTTTTGCTCACCCATTGCTCCAATAAAGGTGTCATTCAGTCTTTTCTTGACCAGGGTGCTGCCCTATGTTCCCTATCAACATTAGTCATTCATTCACCAGATCCATTTAAATATCTCTGGACAAAACAGAAAAAAAAGAGTTTTTATCAAATGTCTGTCTCTTCTTATATAAAGCCACCATCACCAAGGTCATTCAGAAGTATATTAGTATATCTGATCTGCCTGCATCCAGTGGAAAAAAAGCATATTTCCATGACTTTTTCTTCTTTTCTGCAGATAGCTGGAAAATATAGTCTTTTAATATTCCTTCCACTTATTAAAATTACATTTTTTCATAGTGGCTCTTCTTTCCCTCAACATTCTTGAGAAACAGCCAGGGTTACAGCCCTTTAAAAAAGTAATTGAAGATACCTATTCTTATTTCTTTTCCTAACACAATACTCTGGACTGGCCTAGTACCTAATGGTTACTTTCAGTTACAGATGTCAAGTAGCACAGGAAAAAAGCAGCAAGAATCCAAAATTGAGTATTAAAATAATCCATAGGTAGTATTACATTTCACTATGGTTTCAAATTGTAAAGCATAATTCTTCTAGATTGTGCTGGTGGGCTTGTCAATAAATTGATGCTTCAGTGGTAATGGTGAAGTAATGAGTGGTTACTGTCAAGTAGATTTGAATAAAACTTGGGGAAATTTTCATTATCTTTTACAATATAATGAATCAGAAGTTGATTTCCTGTTTAGATTGTATAATGTATAAAAACTGATCCAGCATAACAAATTGGTTCAGTTATGGCAAACTCTGAAAAGCTAAGACATCTTGACAAAAAATTAACATAATGCAAAAGAGTTTTTAAAAAAACCCTTATCTATAGGGAAAATAAATAGATAGGCATCTTTGGGTAAGGATCCAAAAAGTCAAAATGGAGGCCCATAGCAACTGAAGCATAGCATTTCAATTCCATGACTCTAGCTGCTATCTTGACATTTTGGAATTGTTCTCCCTCTCTCTAGGACAGCTCTGTATTACAACTCTCTCTTTCTCTCTTTCTTTCTATTTCTACATAGTTGGTCCCTCCATCCCTTAAGATGCACTTTGGAATACTTGTAAGGTGTTTTTTATCTTTTTACTTCTGTCCAATTATGTACATTTCTTGTTCCAGTGGTTTGCCTTCCAAAAATTAAATTAAAACAGGTCTGTTGGAGGAAAGAACTATGTGTTTCAGGCAGCCGCTCTTGCCTGTAATTAGCTTGCTGCCCTCTGGCAACACAAAAAGTTCTGTCTTGTCACCAGGCCAAAGAAAGATTTACCAACCACCACAACTTGTGGGAGGAAGTAATCATCTTGGTCCCTCAAAGTAGCAAAAAGTCTAAGCCCTTCTTGCTCCAAAATATATGAGCGTTTCCTACAATGCCAGTGATCTAACAATGCAATGATATTGTTAGTAATTAAAAGACCATATTTTTTTAAAGTTGTGTACAAAAAATGTACAGGGAAATGATTCTTGGGAGATTTCTCCTGTTTATTAGTTGTGGCATCTCAGATATGCCAATATTTTTTCTACCTTTTCCCATTCTTAATTTCACTGAGCAGTTCCAAACCATGTATTAACCCAGGGGAGTTTAGAAAGTATTTTATTACAGTTGATGCTTTGGAGAACTATCTCGTTTTCTTTATTATATGGTATACAGGCAGAGTGAAAAGCAGGGCTTCAGTTTTTTTATTGACATAATTATTGAGTTTTCAGAAAAAGAACTTGGACATTTTCAGATCATCCTGTTTTTAATCATGAAAAAATGAAATAAAATGAGTTGCGCAGTTGCTTCAAGATTTCCTAATCCAGGATTAGTTTCCTGTAAACTAACTTCTCTAAGAACACTGGAGAAGTCTAGCTAAGCTTTTGGTGATAGTTATTTATTTGTCCATAGATCAAAATGCAATCTTACATATAACCTTAATTCTCATACAAGGAAGTAAATTCTGAACATATGAGCATTTACAGTACTTTCAAATAAATATATTTTTGGATTGGACTACTTTTTTCCATAAAAAAATCTGACTAATATAAGATATAACTTTTATAATTACTTTTTAAATAAACTTTAAAATAGAATCAAACATCAATAAGTAACCCTTTATCTTTCCTTTATTAAAAAAGACCCACCTATGGCAAGAAAAAAAGATTCATAACGTGAATGAATTATTTTCTGATCTCTGTGAGGAATAAAAAAAATTCAGTCATGCTGTTGGAAGTGGGGGAGGGGAGTTTCTAAGGCTGCCTATTAATCTTTCTTCTCAATACAAAGAACAATTAAAATGGGCTATTTTTGGATTTGTTCATTGGAAAGAAGGTAAAACTCTTTCCTTTAACCCATTTCTGCAAACATCTCATTTGTTTGCTGTTTTCACTTCTAAAAAGGTATCTCAAAGACTATGAGCCACTTCTACAAATATCCTAACATTAACTAAAGGCTCGTATATATTTGCAAAATCATGGGATTATTCTGCACATTTAGAAAGCACCCAGTTGGGGAAACGTACAGCTGGATGACTATCCATGGATACAATAAGGATGTGAAAATACTGGTACTACACCACCCTCATTGCCATTATAATTTTATATCAGTAAGACTTTGTCCAACTCTGAATACACAAGCAAGCATCTTTTCAGAGAAAGCCCTTAAAAACAATATAGGCTTTCTCAAACTCTTCCCGTTGGTCTTTCAAAAGATTACAATAAACAGATAGCAATGATTTAAAAATGTATGACTACACAGACTTAATTATTAAATTCATAGAAAAATAGGGAAGTCAAAGGATTTATTCATTAATGATGGATGATAGAACTTTCCCTTAGCATATTACTGTACAAGTGGAATTTGTAAACAAAATGTTCCAGATATACTGGAAGATGCCAGCTGCCAACTGTATCTGTTCAAGAATATCCTAGCCTTTCTGAAGAGTCAAGGAAGAGAGAGGGTTTTTTAAACATGGGAGGAAGAATTTTGTGAGCCACCAGTGGTCAGATGGAATGAGAGATTGAGGCCTTTCTGATTTGCACACAACAAGCTTTGTGCCAAAAAAGTCCTTTCTGGATGACTATCTACCTCTGGTGGGAAGAGTTACTTAGAAGAAGGCCCCTAAAGACTTCCAGTGGTACACATATAAGATAATTTGATCAATTTACTGTTTTAAATATAAAAAGACATCAGTTCAATTTTAATTTGCATTGATTATTTCTTAAATTGATAGCTCACACTTTCCTCTAAAAGGTTCAGTGAGATATACATCGGGGTGAGTCTTCACGAGGTCTGAATAAAATTGGGAAGAGAGATAGTGATTGGCTATAGCCCAGTGGAAATTTGAGTCTAGATCTTAATCCTCATCCAGCACTCTGACCATTAGAAATAGTCCTTGACATTCAACCACAGTTGAGCCCAAATTTCTGTTGCTAAATGAGACATTTGTTAGGTGAGTTTTGCTCCATTTTACTACCTTTCTTGTCACAGTTGTTAAATGAATCACTGTAGTTGTTAAGATAGTAACAGAGTTGTTAAGTGAATCTGCCTTCCCCATTGACTTGGCTTGGCAGTAGGTCACAAAAGATGTTCCCATGATCTCAGGACACTGCAATTGTCATAAATATGAGCCGGTTGCCAAGCACCTGCATTTTGATCACATGACCATGGGGATGTTGCAATGGTTTTAAGTGTTAAAAATGGTCATAAATGACTTTTTTCAATGACATGTTAACTTCGAGCAGTCACTAAATAAACTGTTGTAAGTCGAGGACTACCTGTATCCCAAATTGGCTTTCTTAATTTGGACTTAAAAAGAAGCTTGGAACTATAAAAGCTAGCAAAATATGAAAGCAATATGACAAAGCACATTAAGTTCACTTAATCATCTTGAGCCCTATTCCAGATCAACTGTAGTTTTCAACCCATTGTTAAAAACATTTCCATTTTTACATTGTAAAAGCCCAAAGAACAGACACTAGTAGATAATTGTAGCCAACCTTTTTTCAATCCAGGTAGGGTTACAAATATTGTGTTAGAAAATATGCTAAGAAGTACTTCAAACAACAGAGATAATTCAACTTCCTATCCTTTAACCCAAGATATGGAATCTGTAGTACTTGAGCTGTTGCTAAACCATAATTCTAGTAATAAATGTTGGGAACTGTAGATCCACCAGATAGAAAGAATCGGAACAGAAATATGTGAAATGGGTGTGCTATACATAACAGTTATTTACATGTATGTAGTGTTTGGATTCTGTGACCCACTGTGCAAATTCCCCATTTGTTTCTTAGCACATGAAACTATAGTTCAGCTCTATATTAAACCAGGCTAAATACTATTGCTCTGAAAATAATGAATATAGGATTTAAAATAAAATAAATCATCTACCTCCAATTTTGTGTTGCTGTTGTGATGTCATGATATTTTGAAGTTTGATATAAGAATATCTGATGTTACCATTGATGGGGGGGGAAGCAATCTAAGAAGGGAGGAATAAAAGATGAGAGGCTAATCATTTATGATTTATATTGACACTATCTACTTAACAGATCCATTTCCAGCTTAAGAGAACAAAGAGGAAATCTAAAATTGCACAGGAAATGATTAAATATTTAGACTATGCTCTCCATAAAAGGGTATTTAGATAATTTCAATGGGAAGTATCTAAATGGAAATGTAAATAAACTATTCATTCTTAAATATTACCCTCATAATGGAAGGGAACAGCTTATTGCTGGAGTCAAGAGAAATATTATCAGCAAATAGTGGGTTAGAGTTTCATTATGTTATCTCTTTGTCTCTGCAGCTCTGATCAGGGTTTCAGAGAAGAGTTCATATTCCATACATACTATTTTAATCCTTCTGAGGCTTTTTTATTTTCAAAAGTGCAAAAAAGGAATAAAAAATAAAAACAAATATAATAAAAGGTTGAAGGGGGAATCGGGAGATTAGGAGCAATTAAAAAATGGTACCAATATCATTTTATATCTTTATATCTATCACATCTATGCACTAACTCATCATAGGCTTTATACTTCTCATCTCTCTCTTTCATGATCTCCACTATTCCATTTTTCCACAATATTCTCAATATTCCTCTTCCTTTCAACCTATTCATTTTTTTCTTCATGTTTACAGCTCAGTTGTCCTTCATTTTCTCCATGGG
Organism: Pseudoxyrhopus heterurus; assembly: GCA_032468235.1. NCBI lineage: Eukaryota > Metazoa > Chordata > Lepidosauria > Squamata > Pseudoxyrhopus > Pseudoxyrhopus heterurus. Next base: position 132,845 of record JANHJO010002052.1, on the reverse strand, counting down.
ACCAAACTACCTCAAGTTTCTAATAGGTTATTTGCCTTGTATTCAGTCTATATCCATTCAGTATCAATTTATTCTTGACCCTATCTTTTCTTGTTTTATTGTGCATGCTTCTTAAATAATCCCTTTTCATTATGTTCACATTATTTTTATTCTTTTGATATAGCCATCTCTCTTTCACAAGACAAAGTACATCATTTTCACTTATTTTGACAAACATCCATTACTTGCAGCAGAATATATACTACCCACTATTTTTCTACTTGAATTTGTGTGTCTTAAAATTCCATTGTTTCCATCTTCAGCAAATATTCTATTAAGAGAGTAATGTGTTTGCTATAATTTTTTACTATTTACATATAACTTGCTTTCATTCACCCCATCAGACACAACCATTTTGGCTTGTGATGAATTATGTTTTATATCCATACTCTTTTAGTATTATATAAGAACTAACATTCACTGTAAAGCATTTTGCCACAATCTAGAATTATCTTTATGAAAAAAATGCATGTGCATCCTCTAAAATCCCCAACCAAAGTCTAACATCCCCAAGTACCTTTCCATTAAGGAACAGAGTGTAATAGCATCTGAATCTTAGAATCTGGGGAAATAGTGAATATTCTAAGTTCAGAAACATCTCCAATTGTGTATCAGCTCCTTCTTGGAAAGTATAAAAAGTATAAAAAAGAAAAGAAATTTTCTGCTTCTCAAGAACTGTATGCTTTGTCTGGATTAAATTCATTTATTTCTCTCCATTCAGTTGTTATGCAGATAGGCCTTCAAAGGAGCCATGACATTACCTGAATATATTACAGAGCAATAGGTATGAATGTTGTCTGCATAAATAGTGTCACTTCCAGATTTACTGATGATCTCATCAACAATTCCATGCAGATAGTGAAAGACTGGAGTCTTCTGGGATACCACATAATAGCTCCCATGTTGAGAAGCAACTGTTTCCAAGCAATTGAATCTAAAATTTACCTGTGAGATAGGAATGGAAAAACAGTGCCTCCTATTCTCAAATCCCCCAGGTGAATCAGAAATACAGACCAAAAGCTGCAAAGAATTTGAGAAGAAACCACAGAATTCCACTATATCTGTTGATCTACAAACAAGTAACATTTTATTTATTTTATTTTGTCAAAAACATACATAGTCATATAAAAGTGGAAAAACATAGAACATGAACAAGAATTATA
>JANHJO010002052.1:89459-99737 GCA_032468235.1 Pseudoxyrhopus heterurus | reverse complement strand
GTCATCTAGGGCTGGTAGCTGGAGCCCAATGATGCTCTGGGCAATTTTAATAATTCTCTGTAAGGCTTTCTTATCTGGCTCCACTTCCTCGCCATTTAAAAGCTAAAGTGATGATGTAGAATAAATGATACTGGTATCATAAGGTCCTATATTTTTAATATTGGGATTTTCTTCCCTTTTTAATTGTGTTAAAAACTTTTTTAGGGCCTACTCTACACTTGAGATACAAATTTTTGTATCTCAAAATGATAAGAACGAAGTGGGTTGAGGAAGCTTATGGGTCATATCTAACTACAGATATGGACTTGGAACAATAGCTGTAGTACTAATGGGATGAATAAAACGTTTATACTTTGCAAACCCTCCCATCAATGGCTTTCAAAAAAATAAGGAACTTTATTCATGTTAGCCATCAGTATTGCTCATCTTGGTCAGGCTCTGAGGATATTTCAGGGGCTGTACCTTCAGTGTTTTAACATTTTTATTAGGTTATAAGTTAAAATACAAAAGTAAATAGGAAGACACAGTGGGGTGGAGGAGAAGAGGAGAGAAAAGTGAGGGGAAACTGGGGAAAAGAAAAAAAGAAACATTGACTTCTGACTCCCTCTGTTGCAGTAAAAAAAAAAGCATTAACATCAAACCACAACTTTTTGTTTTTCCATAATATAAACTAGCCATTTCTATAAAAACATATCAATCTAATTGGTAAAACCCAAAATCAAAGTTTCATTTTTTTCCACTTCAAGCACAAAGTTCAGAAGCGATCTCCATGTGGAAACAAAGGTACTTGTATTGTTTACTTCAGAGTCTGTACCTTGAGATGGAGATGTACAAGATGGAGATGAGTTGTACCAAGTTGTGACATTCATTATTTTTATCACAACAGTGAGACCAAAGCTCTGGACTGAGAAAAAAAACCCCATCATCCCTGAGGACAGCATGCCTGATACTTTCCAACTCTGCATCAACGTATCATCACAGCCAGGTGAGGAGAAGGGGAGGGGGCTTAAGTGCTCCCCCTAATCCCTACCATTTCTCTACTCTGTGCTGCCAGTTATATACACAGTTTCTGCTTTAAACTCAAGGTATTTAATGCGGTCATAAATCTTCAACTGAAGTAACACAAAAACAATTTGTAAACTAAAGCTTCTGTTTTAAACATTCAGAAAAGCAAGGCCACAGAGTTTTTTTTTTCCCCAGAACCACTTGTGAGGGACAATTCAGGGAGAATCTAAGACTTTCAGTCCACGTACCAGGCAGATATTCCAACTGACCAGAAAGAATTTCAGAAAGGCAAATTATTTGTCACAAAGCCAGTCAGACAGATATCCTGTTTATAGCCATGATTGCTAGCTTGTCTAATTTATTGAATCATATATCTTTCTTATAGGTAGACAATTCAACTCTTGTTGCTTTATCTTTTGTAATCTGTGATATGTTCCATGATCTGGGACCTTGCTTAACATGGTTCCTGGGTCAGTTGGCCCATCCTGAACCGGTATTTCCTCAACTATCCATACACTGTGTTTTGGTAATTCTTATGTTGCAAGATGAAAGTTTACCTGACCAAACACTGAATCTGAAGAATCAGACTGAATCCTAACTGCTTCCTTGCTACAAACAGCTGATGTCTGCTTCAGAAAGGAAGCCATGACAGCATTCTAACATCCTTCAAGTTCATCAGACAAAAACCAAACTTGGATGGACATGGCAGGATCCACAGATCCACCATGTACAATGGCCTGGACTTGGATCTGACAGAAGCATATGGGAGGGGCCTTTGGAGTGTCAAAGAAATACTACACAAAATATTTTCTGCCACTTAAAATTTTTACTACATATTTTTTATCATTTTCTTCACCATCATCTTCTCTTTTAACCAATAATATACAAAAAATTGCAAAACTTCCCTGTATCTTATGCTGAAGAACTGCTTCATTTTTGTCACTATAAGAAAGCAGTTCAAATCCTACCTTTCTTTTTTCAGGTATAATGCAAAGCTGGCTTTTCAAATTCTTTTCAGCATTCACATACTGTATATATACAGAGTGTTATCCAAATGGGCATGATTTGGAAAGCAATGGCATTCAAATATTCCATTAATACTGGATTTATATCTGTGTTATTAATCCAGCAGTTTGTATGGGTGAACCAGAAAGTATACGGTAGTTTAAGGGGACTTTACCATGTAAGCCAGGGGTGTCAAACTCACATCATCACAGTGATGTCACTGATGTATCAGAACATTTTTTCCCCTTCATTAAACTGGGCATGGGCAGCATATGATGCATCCGGCCTGCAGGCTGGGAGTTTGACAGCCCTGATGTAAGCTAAGAAGGAAAAAGACCAAAACATATCTTCTCTAGCAACCAACACCCAGATAAGCAGAGATTAATTGCAGACAAATTGCTGAGCAGAAAACAAAACTCTACTCAAGGAATTATTAAGTAGAAAAACCACACCCCTACTAACACTTGCAGGATAAGCTATTGTATATTAATAGGGAGCAAAAACCGCCACTGATAATGTTATCTAGTTAGGTAATGAAACATCTGCTAGCAAAGAGTGCACCAAGGATTTTCTCCCTTCAGTTTTTTAAACTCAAAGTATAACTATCACTATTTTCTCTGCGTATGGTAATTAAAGCAAGATTTATTTACCATGCTATTAGTTTATAGATTTCTACTGACAATATGTTTAGACAAACATTCTATTTTCTTGTCCTTCACTTTTTCAATCTGTTATGAATGTAATGTGTCTATTGTATGCTTTTCAGTTCCTTTGTGGTTGTCATGGCATTGGAAATGCATAATACTGAAGAGAATGTGGTCATACAATATCTCTCAAGGATTTTTTATAGCCATTCTGAGACCTGATTTCTCTTTGTACTTTCCTCGCTAAAGGGAAAAAAAAACCTTGATAATTCATTATGCTGAGAAGGCTTTATAAAACTTGTGCTATAATTACAAGCATAAGGCCTTGGGACAGAAGAAAAAGGAAATAATATTTCCACTATAAGGAAAGAAAAATCCTAGAACTTTTGTGACTTATCTGAAATATGGTAAGTTGTACCCCAGCAATTTGTTTGGTATTTTCACAGCTGCCCTGTTTAGCAAACTTCTGCTTTCTTCGTCTATTTGGTTGATCTTTGATCTTTGCTTAAAAATAGTTTTGAGCAGGTATTACCAATCATAAGTAGCACTTCAGTTTTAACACTGTTAGCAGGATCCCACTGACTAGTATGAGAGAATGATAATTTATAACTGAAATCAGCAGGCCATGGCATTCTAGAACACCCCAGTGATTTTCAGATGTGGGCTTTTTCACCTGAGTTTTATTTGCATCTTTAACCTTCTATCCCTTAAACAGTAACATCAAAAACTGAAAATGTCATCCGTGTCATCTGGGTGACATCACTGAATCTGTAGACATGTCTCCTTTGCGGAATCAGTTCAGAAAAGTTATGTCAGTTTGTATTCTCCCCTCTGTTAAAGAAGAGATAACTGTCGGTATGCTTGGGAGAAATATATAGGAAATCACTGAAGAGACCAAGGGAGAAAGTAAAGTTAATATATAAGGACTTCAGAGGCAGGTGGCCGAAAGAATGATTGCGGATTGCAGTTAACTGATAGAAAATGATCTACCTAAACAGAGCTCATTGCCATATGACCTCCTTAAGGCCTCAAAATGAATGAAACCACAACATTTGAAAATAAATATCCTTTTTGGGGGGAGGGTTGAATATAGCTAAAAGGAAGATATGAATCTTTAATGAACAGCAAAGAATCCAGAATGATAGTAATACTCCTGTTGATGTCAAACAATAGGTGATAATATTAGGACAAAATGAAACCATTGGTTAATGTTCCAGATCCTGATTTGCAACAGCAGTGTGATTAGCATTATGCATTTAATGAAGAATTTTAGATTCTAATATTTTGAAATATTATTTTAAAAATAAAGCTTATAAAAATGGTCTGCATTTATGCATGTTAAACCACTTCAGTATAGTTCTGTATTTTTCCTCTTAAAGGTCACTGGATGCTTACAATTTTTGGCACATTTTCAGCAAGAAAATAATTCTTAAATGCCAAAAGCCAAAATGACTGATTTGCAATAGCTGAAGACATTACTTCTCATACTGATTAAATTAAGGCTAACCTTACAGGTATTTCATCTTTGTTTTATAATTCATTAGCCCAGAAAAGAATTATGAGTTCTCTTTCAGGAAAAAAATGAATATGTAAATTATTTAATTGTGGCTTCTGTTAGATTCTGGGCGAAGAATGGAAGCTAGGCCGGAGTGACTTCTAACAGCTCTTTATTCAATACTGCCTGTGAGGCAACAGTAACTAAACTTCCCTGGCTGACAGAGTTCCTTTTATAGGAAACTGCTAAGCCAGACAACCAATCAGGAGAAAGTATCATCCCACTGCAACAGAGGACCAGACTGAGAACTTCAACTGAAACTATGTATACTATATACAATACATAACAGCTTCTATAAGAAAACTATATGGGAAAGACAAAATAATTAGAGTTCATGTAACATACATAATCATTGAAAATCAGTAGTTGAGGAAGTTATATCCAAATTTATGAAAAACATAAAGAATTTTTTCTGTTCTTCAAGTTATTGTCTCTCTTCCCTTCCAGTTTTCAAACCTAAGGTTTTCAGGTGCAGATTGCAAAACTTCAGTCAATCATAAAATGGCAGCAGGATGATATAAATTAGCCTAACTCCTGACTGCCATTCAATGTCAGCTTAAGAGTTTTGCACATGATGCCTACAGCTTTTAGAATAGGTTTCAAATATCAACGAAACATCTCTGAGTTTTATGACAAGAGAATAGGCAAATCCCAAAGAATTTTATGGTTGCAGATGATAGGAGATAAAATAAAAACAATTTCAAATATAATCCCACACAGTTTGATTGAAAAGAATGTGAATGTGCTGAACAACCGATTCAATTACAACTGATAGCAGAACCACAGCAACCAGGGAAGCACTTCCTATTAGAATAGAAAAAGCTGTTTTATATGATGTCAAATGTGGATCTATTTGACATATTGTGCTAAGCTACAAGTCACAAATTTTAGCTTTAGCAATCCCAGCCACTATAGTTTGTTTGTGCACTGCAGTCAAGTGTATTGTCTTTAATAAGCTATAGTTGAATAAATATGGTTTGAAGTTATATACCGTGTTTCTTAGAAAATAAGGCTGGACCTTAATTTCTTTTGATCTCTGAAAAAAGGGCTAGGCCATTTTTTTGAGGCATGTATTAATTCCCCCCGTGCCTCGCCTAGCCCCCTCCCCCGGCTGCTTGTTTCTTGCCCAAAACAGCAAGCGGCTTTTTCTCTCCTCTCCAGTCAAGCTGAGGGCCAAGGCAGTGGAGCAAAGCCGGGTTGGCTGTTCCGAACATGTGTCAGTCTGGAATCAGCTGTTGCTCCGTCCCTTCCCATGGCGGATTCCAGTCCGGGTTTTGCAGCCCCTCACTGGGTCTTTCTTCTTTCTCTTCTGCATTGCTGTGGACAAGGTGCTCCCCACCAGCCCAGCACTGCCTGGCAGGGAAGGACCGAGAACAAAGCGAGGCGAGAGCAAGAGCAAGAGGGAGAGCGAGACACGCACACACACAGCCATGCCACGGTGCTCGGCCGGCGAGGAAAGAAGCGGGGGGGGGCTAGGCGAGCATTTTTGTGCACGCGCTTAAATAGGCACAAATTTGGGGAGCAGGCCTTAATTTCACCAATGTGCATCAATCAGGGCGTGGCCTTATTTTTTAGAGGGGCATTGTTTTATGAGAAACATGGTGTTACTTATGTGTTTATCAAAATGGTTGTTGCCATTTATTTATCATCCCATTCTCTGTTTTTGTTGTTCTGAAAGGTGATGTTACTGCAATCATGCTCATGGTGCATGAGCAGAAAAAGAAAACAAATTACCTTTTGTTTAATGCTCCCTATTTCTTATTCACATGTATTGATCTACATGCTTTTGTTTATACTTGGCTAGTTCTAGGAATGTGTGCTGGATAAAAGATTCCTTCAAAACCCTAGAAAGCCCAACACTAAAGTGGGGAAAAGTACACCATTCTTATCACAATTATCTTTTTAGCTTGTGTGTCACAGTAAACCTGTCTTCTTTTTAAAATACCTTAAACTTTGTGACATCCACTTCTCCACCATACACCTATTATACTGAATAGTAGCCAAAGTGTTTCCATCTTCATAAATTTGGAAAAGCTTAATTTTTATATTAAAATCAAATGGACTTGAAAGGACATTTGGAACATGCCCAATAAATTAATTCCAGTATATAACCTGTTTTGCCAATCAACTATGGTTTATTGAAGGGAGGTGATGCCTGTGGCCATCTAGAAGACCCAAATTAAGATTAACAGCATCTCATAGCATTAGCCTTTTATCTGGGATTGTCTAGATTTATATCTTTGGAGTCAAGAGATGACTCAGCCTAGAATTGTTAAGTATTCATAAATGTTCCAAGTCCAACTTCCATTGACTTTCATTAACTTTTATCTAGAACTAATTTAATGCTGATCATTACTGGTCCAGATTCTTGTTTATAGGCTTGAGTAATAAATGAACTGGAATTTACATGTGATCTGATTCTGCCTGACATTTTTCAAAGTAAAAACACAGAAAAAAATAACTATAAAAATATAGAATAAATACAATGGAAAAAATATGGCAAAACTAGGCAACAAAAAGCAAAACATACACACTACTCAAAGTCCCTAACCAAAAGCCTGGATGAAGAACCAAGTTTTCTGGTTCCTCTGAAATGTTATGAATAGCTGTGAACAGTGTCTTCTAGTCCAGGAAACGGTTCAGTTGGTGCACAACAAAGTTGTACAAAAGCTTTCCTAGCCATGGCTGCACCTACTTCTCAAAAGAACTTGCTCTCCAATTATTTTTGGGTTAGTGAAACCCATCCAGAACAAAAAATGTAAAATCCCAGATTGCAGAGGCCCTAATACCCAAAGTCTCATTCTTGCTAGGTTGAATGAAGCCTGGTCTTCCCCATCCTCAGCATCCAGACACTGAGATAGCATATCTATAGCAGCAGCTCCAGTGGTGATATTCAGCCGGTTCGGCCTGGTTCTCGCAAACCGGTGACAGTAATTTTAATGGTTCGCCGAACCGGTAAATACCATCTCTGATTGGCCCCACCCCCACCATTACCTCTCCTATATTTCCTTCTTTTTTAGCTCAGCTGAGCTAAAAAAAAACAGTTCAGGCAGCTCTGAGCTCTCCAGCATAACAGACATCTGTTTTGAGGCTTTTTGCCTATGCAAAGCTCAGCTGATTCGCGTGAGCCTCAGCTCAACTTAAAAAAACAGTCCAGGCAGCTCTGAGCTCTCCAGCATAACAGAGATCTGTTTTGAGGCTTTTTGCCTATTGGAAGTCAAAAAAAACAGTTCAGGCAGCTTACCAGCATTGGGGATTTTGCAATATCCTTCCCCTGGATTGGGGAGGGAATGGGGATTTTGCACTATCCTTTCCCTACTATGCCCACCAAGCCACGCCCACCAAGCCACGCCCACAGAACCGGTAGTAAAAAAAATTGAATCCCACCACTGAGCATCTCCCAACCTTTTGGGCACCAAGGGCTGGTTCTGTGGACAGCAGTTTTTCTGCAGATGTGTGTGTGTGGCTTTGCATGCTTCCTGCATCCCTTGCATGCACAGATGGGACATCGCTCACTTGTGTGGCCTAGTTCCTGGTAGGCCATGGACCGGTGCCAGTCCATAGACCAGGGGTCGGGCACCCCTGTTCTATATCACTTGGCAAATAGAACCTGGTCCACCCCATTTCCAGTTGAACATGTTAAACAATTACAGTACATCACAATGGCTATCCTGTTTAAAACCACAAGCATGAAAGAAGAAAAGCAGCTGCCTTTGAGTTTGGTGGGCATAAGACAAATATTCTCATAAGCACTTGCCTTCAAATAACAGTTAGCAAGCAACTCTTGTACCATGGGTTATGAGTTCTTCTATGAGGACTTTGAAAAAATATAACCACAGCTGCCTTAATGCCATTTTTAAAGCAATGCTGATAGCCTAGATAGCAACCTCATTACACAACCCATTATTATTGTCATACTAGGTAGCACTTAAAGGAATTTTTGTTCAAATCATTTGGTGGGGTTTTTGGTTGCTCACAACTAATTTAACCATTCTTGGATTTTGTGTTCTTGGATTTATCATATGGTCAAGTTATTATTTATTATAATTTTAAAATTCATTATATTGGTAGATGTTTTCATAGTTAAAAATATTGCTATAGCTGTGCAATTATAGAGAAAATCATCATTAAAACTCTTACTTAGCAATGCTGTTGTCAACAGAGATATGAAGTGGCAGTTAAATTCTGGTTAATCTTAAATAAAATCTTGAGAAACTAACTATTTTAAATGGAAGCTTTTCATGTTTACTTGAAATACTTTTCTTTTTTAAGAAAAACAAAACTAAATCTGGGGTCTAGATCAGCCTCATCCTGCAATTCTTCAAATATGTTGTACATAGAATCCCTTAGTGTAGCCAAGGGCTAGACATGCTGTGGTATAATAATCCCAATTCATCCAGCATACCAAAATGGAAGTGAAAGACAATTCAAAATGCCTAACATTTTCATGTAAAATGTTATACATATAATACTTTTCCATATCTATATTCATACTATGTGATGGCTACAGAATATTTCAGCATATATATGATTTGACTTTTCCCCCCTTCCAAGTTCTTGTACCCTTCAGCACGATAGGAAAAAATTAAAAAAATTATCAGTGTTCTTGCCATTATTGTAACAAGTGGCCTATGCAAGTAGAGCTACAATTGAAATATTGACTCAAAGGTTAGATATCAAACAGCTGATCTATATATAAACTGCAGTCCTTGGTATTTTGGCAATGTACACCAGAGGGTTTGAATACATTTCTGGATCAGTGTGCAGTAAGTGGCACAGATAGCAGCAGATTAGAATCTATACAATCGACATGATAAAGAAATAAAAGGTATGGTAGTTAAGAAGGAAGAATATAAATTACAGGCATTCGCTGATGACTTAGCCTTTATTTTAGAAGAGCCAGGAGAAACAGGACCAAAATTAGTTAAAAAAATTGAAGAATATGGGGAAGTGGCGGGCCTGAAGATAAATAGAGAAAAAACTAAGGCATTAGTCAAAAATGTGACAGAAAAACAGAAAAAAGATTTGGCAGAGAAATTAGGTATTCAGATTGTAAAAAAGGTTAAGTTAGGGATATATTTAACAGCTAGATGTGTGACAATTAAGGAAGATAATTATGATAAATTGATACAACAGATTAAGGGAGATATGGAAAAGTGGAAACATCTACAATTATCACTAATGGGAAGAATAGCAACAATTAAGATGAACATATTGCCTAAGGTATTGTTTTTGTTTCAAACAATTCCAATAAAATTAAAGAAGGATTTTTTTGTCGAACTTAATAGAATAATGTTGAAATATATTTGGCAACGTAAAAAAGCAAGGATAAAACTTAAATTGTTACAGGATGCAAGAACTAGAGGTGGTTTTTGATTACCTGACTGGGAATTGTATTATCAAGCGGCAGGGTTGACATGGATGAGAAAATAGATTACATTGAAAAGTGGAATTTCTAATAGATAAAGGTGAAAATTGGGGCTGACGAAAAAGGGTGCAGCAAGAAAAATGTTTTTTTAGGTGACACATTAAAAAATGTTGGCAGGGAGAGTTCTGAGATGTCTTTAACTCTCAGGAAATTCCTGAGGTCTTGGGGATAAAAGAAAACATCAGTCATCTTTTGAGTAGCTTTTAATAACCGTCTGAAAGAACCGTTGCTTTTAAAACATACAAAATGTTATTTATAAAAATAACACGTATTCATTCCAAGACAAATCAAAACACCCCCCCTCCATTCACTTGTCCCCATTTTACGTCTTTTTATGTGATTGTGACATTGAGTGAGGAACCGCATTAGAAGTGGCTGCTTCAGAGGTCAAGTGGAACGCCAGCAGCTGGAAGTCCTTCTCCAGTAGAAAATTGTTTTCATCCAGGACAAAATGGCTCTGGGTGGTTAGAAGGGAGGGCGCCTTGGGAATCCCTGAGCAGAGAGTGGAAGTTCTGTCCCACACTCCAAACACCCAGATCGACACCAGTTAAAGGTAAAGAAAGATTTTATTTTGCAAATGGAACTTAAAGAGCAGTTCTTCTGCCTTAACTAACAAACATAAATCAGCAAGTCTTTTTGAA
>JANHJO010002052.1:40028-57301 GCA_032468235.1 Pseudoxyrhopus heterurus | reverse complement strand
CATGTAAAGTTTTTTCTTTAACATATGATGCACAAATCATATTTGTCTCTATTCAGATAGGATATAACTGTTTTCCTCTGTTGCTATCTTTTCCCTCATTTCCTCATGAGTGAAATCATTTTTAATGTAGTGGGGATTATCTATTTTATGTAACCTTGTGGTTCTTGCTTTATTGGGATGCAAGACATCACCAAATCACTGTAATAGGCTAAACTTGTATTAATAAAATGATCTCCCAACTATTGATATTACTTTTTTGCCCCAATAGTAAAAAAAAAAAAAGGGAAATGATATATTCTCTTCCAGGTTAGGCGTCCTTAATTTCACAGTCTGGCCCGTTTCTGCTTTCTTTTGAGACCAGTCAAGATCGTCTACCTTTGTTACCTAGCGTGGTGTCCCCCAAAAAAGTAAGAGAGCAAGAGACCATCCTGCAGAGAAACCATAACATCTTTTCCCCTTTGGCTCGCCAAGCGCGGCGAAGTTCATACCCTCCTGGAGGCTTCCTCTAAATTGATGCGTGTCCCATCGCCGGGGCTGCTTCCGACTTAGACCAGCCGAATCTTTTTCTTTTCCTCCTTTTCTATTGAAACTCTGAGACTCTATATTCTTTCCAACTGGCGCCATCGTACAACCTATTCGATTTTGTCGCACGTTGCCTATGTCATCAATAGGCGTCACCCTCGTCTTTTCGGCTGCAGGGCTATCCGATTGGGAACAACGTAGAAATAGCTTTGTTCGGCACTCGATTCACTTTGCCTGGGAAGAAAGGTCGCGCACGGGGGGGGGGAGGAGGCGCAAACCAGCCCCATCGATGCTGAGTTATCGGTAATCCTTTCCAGCGTTTTCTCTTCGGTGATTGGCTTGCGGCTTCTGTGCGGGGCTCATCATGTCGAGGTGTCCTCGGCAGCCCTCGCCGGCCGCCTCCTGGGAGAATTACCCCTTGCCTCCGGAGCCTTCCGCGGAGACAGTAACCGAGCGACTACGGGCAGTCGCAGAGTTCCTCCGGTGGGGACTTCCACTGTGCCAGACCCACACGGTGGAGTTCTACACGAGGGGGCTCTGGGAGAAGTTCGTAGCTCTTCCTCCCGAGACGGTGCTGGGCGCGCTAAGCGGAGACAGGTTGCAGCGCCTCCTAGAAGAGCCGACTCCCCAGCGCCCATTAGAGGATGTCGCCGGTAAGAGCTACCATTTGGAAAGCCACCGGCGCTGGCTTGAACTCTTCGAGTAGAACTCCGCCCTCAAGAGCGCGCGCTGTCCAGGGACGAGCGAGAGCGCCGGGAGGGGCGGAGTCAGAGCGTGAAGAGACGAGCGACCCCCTCGTTCCTTCTCGGTTTCTTTCCCTCCGCTCTTGTCCGTCCGGTCTCTGTCAACTATCCCGGCATCTTCATCATTTCTTCACCGTCTGGAATCAGGATGTGCTTGTTCGGTCTATGAAGATTTGATGAAAACGTTACTGCTGTCACAACGCTCATCCTTTAGTGCAGGGGTCTCCAACCTTGGCAACTTTAAAAGGCAGACCAGAATTCCACACTTTGCCCAGGTCGAGAAAGATTGCTTGGGGGAACTCGGGAGATTCCCTGGGCAACCTCTCTTTTTATTCTCTCTCATCCTCTCCCTCTTTCACCGTCCTTAGACCCGCTTAGTTTCAGTATGCCCTCAGTACTAATTCATACAGTTCCTTTTCCTCAACCCAGCGTGCATTACAAGCTATCCACATAGTACATTTAATAAAGAGTGACAATATATTTAAAACTATGCTTTCTGAGGCAGAGCTATGGGCACTGTTGGAGAGAATCTTTGGGCCAGTTGCTTGTTCTCAGTCCTACCCATCTCGGTGACTATGGTTGTGGGGAAAATAGGAGGAATTGGCTTTATGTGTCCTGTCTTGAAATGTAAAAAATTGAAGGGAATACAGAAATTAATACACATCAATAAAAGCTAACACTTCATGATACTCTCTCTGCTTTATTCAGCGTATTAGTATTGTTTGTAATTCAGGAACTGATCTTCAAGTCTTCGGAGCTTCTGGAAAGTATTTTGGGTTTTAAATATTACTGAGATAGTTTGATTTCTCTTTGAATGGAACTGATAATTTTATCTAATTGATTATTGTCAATTTTTGAAGCCAGCACTTTTTTTACATCTGAAAAATAAAACATTTCCACATCATTAAGAGATTATTTTCAGTATGGTTCCTAGATTAGATTTCAGTTTTAGTCTTGAAGGTATTATAGATAGTAGTTTTTTGCTGTTTGTTGAATCCAAAAGGAAAAACGTGTTTGGTTTAATTGCAGATTAAGAACAGATGCTTTAGGTTAGCCTATTTTGGGTACCTTGATTGAAAAGTTTTTCTTTGAGATGCCCTGTTTCATCCAGTTTCATTATTATAAACTGTTTCCTGTTCTTTCCACACAGATAACTCTGGATTTTACAACATTTTTTGTAAAAATACTCAGAGGCTGATTAATGTCCAGGCTTTTGTACTAGCTGCTAAATACTATTCAATGCCAAATCTTGGAGTATGCACCTCATTAGAACAGATACTCCAAGCAATGGACAGAAAACAGAAATCAAGTAAGTTAATGTTACCGTATATTGTTTTCATATCTGTAAAAATTTTTCTTTAAAATTCAATTATTGAGAGCCATGGTGGCATAATGGTTAGAATGAAGCTTTGCAAGCTAATTCTGCTGATTGTCAGCAATTTGATTCTCACTGGGTCAAGGTTGACTCAGCCTTACAGCCTTCCGAGGTCGGTAAAATGAGGACAGAGATTGTTGCGGGCAATACGTTGACTCTTCCAAATCAAATTTCACCTTAGCCATGAAAGTGAGCTGAGTGACTTTGGGCCAGTCACTCTCTCTTAGCCCAACCCACCTCACAGGGTTATCGTGGTGGGGAAAATAGGAGGAGGAAGGAGTATTAAGTATATTTGCCACCTTGAGTTATTTGTAAAAAAACCAGACAGACAGAATAAGAACTGTTTCTGTATCACATGGATTTCTAGATTGTGGCTTCCATGTGAAGTAGTTTTAATGCTGATTAAAGAAACAGTTTTTCTTATTTTGGAAAATTTCCTTTTCCCAGAAATATTCAATATTCCCTGAATATTCTTGCTTTAGCAAATACTTCAAATGGGAGGGAGCAATCTCAGCCCTTGAATCATTCTGTCTCCTTTGCCTCTATCTTCTTCCTATCTCAGGGCCAGGTTATCTGCGGGACCGCCTCCTACCACCATTTGCCTCCCAGCGCCCGGTTAGGTCGCACAGAGTGGGCCTCCTGCGGGTCCCGTCGGCTAAACAATGTAGGCTGGCGGGCCCGCGGGGGAGGGCCTTCTCTGTTGCGGCTCCGACCCTTTGGAACACCCTTCCCCCGGAGATTCGGACCATTTCCGGTCTCCTACCCTTCCGCAAGGCGGTGAAGACCTGGCTATGCCGGCAGGCTTGGGGACCGAAATGAAAGTGTGTGTTTGTGTTTTAACTTTGTGTCTTTTTTATATTTTTAATGTGGTTTTAATTTTTGTAAACCGCCCTGAGTCCCTCGGGAGAGGGCGGTATAGAAATTCCATTAAATAAATAAATAAATAAATCTCTGCAATGACCTTCCCTTACATGAGACAAAAGGAGCAATATGGTATTTATATGAGTTGACATCTGTCTGATTGGTCTAGTATATAAAAGCAAATCAAGTGATGATATGTAATTTTATCTCTGGACTGGCTCACAAATAGAGTTTAAACATGATACTTGTGAGCCTGCATTATTATTTAAGGTCTTTGGAAACTTTTGTCAGAAAGTCAGAATCAAAAACCATTGCATAGCAAATATATTGTAATATTGGTTCAGAGCATTTCTACTTATTTATTGGGGCATAGCCATATTTCGTAAATAAGATGCACAATATTTTAGTGATACAGGTTCCCCCAAACTCTTAAGCTAAATGTGTGTTTCTTTTTGATCAGAGGTAGAAATGAAAACAGATAATTTTATGAATGATAAGAAATCGCATGAAGTAAAACTGATGTCAGATTTAGTAGATGGCATTGCAAAATATTATGGCTTAAACCAGGTAAGACTCTTTATTACTTTATTCCTTTTGGGTTGAATTCCTTCCAAAGGCTTGGATGTGCTAGAGGAGATGCTATTGCCTGTTGAGGAAGATGATAATATCAAATTAGACTTTGTTCTAGGTTTGCTTTTATCCATTTAAGAAGTCCAATTAAAGAGTCAAGCTAGAAATGGGATATGTTTTTATTAAATGTGAATTGAATTTAAATTAAACTAAAGAAAATTATATTTGGTTTAATTTTCTGTGGTTGTGAAGGAAGTTAAGATAAAGAGTAAATATATATATTTGTATGTATAGGTTGTCCTAATTTAACAACCACAGTTGGAGCCAGCAACTTGGTCATTCAGCAGTGTGGTTGCTAATTGAAACCATAACTGTGTGGATGATCTTGCTTCAGCTTTTCTTTGCTTTACAGACCTGCAAAAGTTATAAATGTGAAGATTGATATCAAAGTACCTTTTTATCATCATCATAACTGAATGATCACTGTCTGAGGCAGTCACAGTTTCTTTAGTTTTACTAATTACTGTTTTTATTTTAATAAACTGCAAAGGGCAGCTTTATATTCAATTTTTTTTAGTCCTTCTTAGAAGAAAATGCCAAATGTAAACAGAGTTTCGATCTGTAAAATGAAGTACACTGTTTATAGCAATAGTAATCTAAAGGGTGCTTTCTAAAACTTTCTAATTCAGCAAAAGGATTTATACTATCCTTAGCTTTATATTTCTGCCAAAACTGTACGATGGTATGTTAAATGTACAATATTATTTAGATGATAAAAATTAAACCTCATACAATAGCACTTTGCTTTTCTGATTTCTGTGTGAAAGATGATTGTAATCATCTTTAGGACAACTGGGTAGGTCTAAAATGCATCATAACCCAATCATCTGATGAGGAAAGACCCTGATAAAAATAATGTTTCATTCTTCTTGTGCGTATGCCTTACTGAACATATTTCATAGCATTTCAAATCACATTTAAGAACATCAGCAGAGACTCCAATTAAAACATGCTTCAAATACAATAGAATATATTTAGGATGTAAGAAAGGTTTGTTAAATTAATACCATCTTTACTGTGGCAAAAAACAGCTCCCTAAAATAACATCTATTGGGGCTTTACTAATAAAATGTTTCACAATACAGGTAGTCCTCGACTTACGACAGTTCAGTTAGTGACTGTTCGAAGTTAGAGTGGCACTGAAAAAAGTGAGTTATGACCATTTTTCACATTTACAACCATTTCAGCATGCCCATGGTCACATGATCACAATTCAGACACTTGGCAATTGACTCATATTTATGACCATTGCTGTGTCTCAAATTCATGTGATCAGAGTCATGAGATCTCTTTCTGTGACTTTCTGACAAGCAAAGTCAATGGGGAATCCAGATTCACTTAACAACTTTATTACCAATTTAACAATTGCAATGATTTGCTTAACAAACAAAGAAAAGTTGTAAAATAGGGCAATGTCTTACTTAACAAATGTCTTACTTAGCGATTTTGGGCTCAATCATAGTTATAAGTTGAGGACTCCCTGTACTGTACATGCAGTGGCAATTCTAAATGTTTAAAGGAGATAGACAATAATTTGTCTTTCTGCAACCAAAGATGCATATCAGAGCCCAAATTTTAGATGGACCAGAGTCTTGATTGTTAAGAAACCTTTTGTAGCATGTAGGAGTTGACATTGTCCTTGGTTGGTTCTGCCTAACAGCCAAGCAGTTAAAATCAAGCAATGACTGATAATTAGTTGTGTACACAAAAGATGGCAAGAAATCAGAAAAAAAGTTCTTGAATAACTGCTGTGGGAAAGGAAATGCCTTTAGACCTAGGCTTAATAATGTGCAGTCATAGCAGGCTAAGAAGCATAAAGCGCATTTTAATATACAAGATCTATAGAAAGAAGGAAGAAAACATTTGGCTTCAGTAAATCCAATCATATCCAGAGATTATTTATATAGCCTGGAATTGGGGTAGAACAAGCCTCATGTCAATCTGATGCATATCAGCTTTCTCCATTCTAAAGGTCAGCTCATGATAGGCCATGGAAATGCTAAAAGGATGTTAGTCATCTCATATTTCACAAATTGTCAGCTCTGACTTGTTTCTCATCTACATCCAGTCATGCCTAGTATGTTGGAATTTTTAAAAATGCTTTATTAACAGGCTTCTTGTTGACCAATCCACAGAAATTTTTAAGAATAAAAGCAAATATACATGTTCCAGGGTAATGTTGCAAGATCCAATCTGGGTCGGTCAAGATTCTTCAGTTAAAATTTTATAAAAACACAAGCTTTAATACTAAAAATGAAAAGAGAAATAGTCTGCAATAAAATTTTATGTTTTTGTTTTTTTGCTCTGAAATTGATTAATACTTTAATCATTTTTAAGAGCTCAATGTAACAAAAATATACACAATTACTGTTGGTACCTGTCATAAAATTTATTTTGTCTCTTGGAGGTAATAGTATTTTTGGTAGGTTTTACCTATTTTAACAAGAAAGTACTTGTTAAAAGGCATATGGATTTTTCTCTTTTCTCAGTCCTTTGTTTCTAAGATAAAACTTCAGTAGGGCTACCAGATTTGGACCACAAAACTAGATTTAAAAAAAAATCAAAAATTTGCCCAGGAGATCACAAACTCAGTATATTCCACCTCCGTCCCACATGTTCAACAGAAAATTGTCTTTACTAATTTCAAAAACTTTAAAAGAAAAGGGGCCAATCTGACCTTAGGAACAAGCTGTAACAGAGGGCTGGGACAGCTATCAAAGCCAGTTTTAAACTCTTATATCTCTAGATGCACACTGGGGCTGGATTTTGACTATACTCTTTTTTTTTTTGGCTCATGTACAGAATGGGCAGATTCCATTTGGAGAAGATGGTCTGGCAGATAAAATCTCAAATCATAAAATACTTAACCAGCACTCTGATACGTACCCAGAAATTTATTTCTGGCTAGTGCGGTGTCCACAATACAGGTGATAATCTGTCTGAAACAGCTCTTACTGAACTGGCTTTTGCATTCTGTATTAATTTTAATTTTTGAATACCTTGCAGAAGCAGTCCCAAGTAAAATGCATTACCGCAATCCAAACATGAGATGAAAAGAGCATCCAATGATAGTCACCAAAAGTGGGGAAAGATTTTCCTAGCCACACTTTTCGCTTGCTGCTCATGAAGGAACTCTTGAGTTCAGAAGAACCTTCAGGTTACAAATCTGCTTCTTCAGGGAAGAGAGATCCCATCTAAAGGAAGAGAAAGATGGTTTTGTGATTAAAAAAAAAATCAGTTCGTCTAGTCATGTTGCAGGTCTTCCACAAAAATGATCAACAGATATGAAGCCTGACTTGGCTTCCGTTTCTCGCCATTGACTATCATTTCCCGTGATCAGATAAACAAGATTCTGTAGTTCATGCTTATTCCCATAAAATGCAAAAACAAAAATGAATGCAGGAGGCTCATTTATAGTTTATTAATATAAAGTCTTATCATCCAAACATTGGCTCCTGTTAAAAATAACTGCACTTTTAATAACTGCACTTTTTTTCTTATAACTTTCATGATAAATTTATGCTAAATTTAAAAGGGGTATCTGCTACTTTAAAAAAATTCTTATTATTTACATTCTGCTACTTTAAAAAAAATTCTTATTATTTACATTCTTCTACTTTAAAAAAATTCTTATTTATTTACATTCTAGGTAATTGACCTGGGTTCTGGAAAAGGTTACCTGAGCTCTTTCTTGTCATTGCAATATAATCTAAAGGTTTATGGAATTGATTCTTCAGACACAAACACCCATGGAGCTAATGAAAGAAACAGGAAATTAAAAAAACACTGGACAGCCTATCAAAGATGTGCAGAAACAAATGTCAGAGATCGGACGTTGAAAGAAGCCAAGAAAAGTACAGAACAAGATAAGGAGAAATGTAACACAAACATCAGTGAAACGTGGTTAAGAACTAATAACAGTCTTCAGAGTCAGGTCCCAGTGACTGTTTCAGATGCCCTTGGTACTGAATCAGCTGAAATTAGCCCAGATCCTAATATAGGCATTACTAAAAATCAGTATGAACTCAAGCCTGAGGGTCGGATACAACTCATTGAGAACAATATACCAGAAAATGTGTTTCTAGATATTCTGCCTACTGATGCTGTAGAAGTGGATTGTTCATCCAGAAGTAATTGCAGAGAGCTCTGTGAAGAAGAGAAAGAACAAAGGAAGATGGCTTCTTTGAAAGCCAAAGCCAGCCGGTCAAAAGAGGCCAACATTTATTCTCCATTGACATCGTTCATAACTGCAGAAACAGAGCTACGTGATATTGTTGGAGATCTGGAGGTTATTTGATCTTGTTTCAGCTATTTAATCCGATTTTGGAGTCTCGAGTTGAAAAATGTTGAATTAAGACTGCTTTTCTGTATTTATAGGAAATACCATTCTTCCTAAAAAGTGGCATAGTACACTTGCATTTATGTATAACATTACAATTACATTATTATGTTATATATGTGATTGTGTGTGTGTGTGTGTGTGTGTATGTATGTATGTAGTCCTCATTCAACAATTGGGCACTTGAGACAATTTGAAGTTATGACAGAATTCCCAAAATGTACTTATAACCCAGTTCTGATGCTGGCATTCCCTCCCTATCCCTCCAGTCACATAATTGCATTTTGGGCACTTGGTAACCAGCCCGGTTACAATGTTCCATGTTCATATGATGTGATTTACATTTTTTGCCAGAAAGTTTTGTTGGAAATATGTTCATACAAATTTTAATTATTTCATATTAATAATGACTATAGCACAATATACGCAATGTATACAAAATTAAATCCTGTATAGATTATTTTAATTTAATTATGTATGAAGTTGGGGGAGGGAGACAATGGGAAGAGGTAATGCTTGAATGCAATTCAATTTATCATGGCAAAAAAATGCAAATTAATATATGTAATCAAACAGTGAATGTATCAAACAAATTTTACCAGTGTTGTGTTTGCAAAAATTGCTTCAGATTCTTGCATTTTAGACATAATGTGAAATCAGTTTAACAATATTTGAAAAGACAGATACAAAATCAAGAAATACATCACCTAATTAATAGAATTCAGATTATAGCTAGTTTCTCTCTGTCAGCTAAAACCTTCTATCATCAGAAGAACTCTTTGTTCTATCACATTCTTCCATGCTATATGCAACTCTAACAGTTTTAGATTAACATCAAGTTTTAGTGTGTAAAACATGAATTTAAGATGGAGTGAATCTGCATATAAAAAGTAATGCAGTCCTCATTTAGCAATTAGAATTGGAACTGGTATGTCTGTCATTTAATGAAAGTTGCTAAATTGTAAACATGTAAATGCGACTACTTTCCTTTTTCTCACTCCCTGGCCTTTTAGAAGACTCACCCCAGCAAGAAAGGAAATTATTGTTTGTATTTGCATTCATTGGAGAAAAAGGGAATTAAAAAGAGTCAGACACACAAATGGGAAATACATATCAAAAGTATGTTATGCAAATAGCCTGGTGTATACCCCATCGTGTGCCTGCTTATTCTCTTGTAATCCCTTCCTCTTCAATCTCTGCTCCACAAGTGATAGGGAGGAGGAAAAAACATGTCAGGAACAGGAGAAATCACTCCTTCCACTTTTTAAAACAATATCTCTGTTCAATATGGGCGAGGGGAGAGTGATTTTTATAGGCAGACTTTCCTAATTCAGACTTCTTCCAAACTCTGCTGTAATCCTGTCAACAGACCATCTTCCCATTACTATGGTAGAGGATCGCCAAGGACTTTTAATTTTCCATTATTTTATACCCCTGAATGAGAGGGAAATGAACAGTAATATAACTCACCGTAAGCTCAAGAAATTAGAATTTTTCTAGGTTTCATAATTTACTGATCTCAGTCCAAGATTGTTATGATGTATACAATGATAATTATTAGCATATGTGCTCATCTAACCCTCATATCCTGGTTTGAATTGTGTTTTGTTTCCTAGGACTGTGTAATTGTGGGTCTGCATACCTGTGGTGATCTTGCTCCAAGCACATTGAGACTGTTTAATGCTGTACCTGAAATCAAGGCAGTTTGCAGTGTGGGTTGTTGCTACCATTTGCTTTCAGAGGAACATGAAATGCATGAAGGTAAGTTTTTTTAAGGGCGTATGGAATTAATAAATGCTTGTAATTTTTCCTGTCGTTGAATCACTTTTGCTGTTTCTAATTATGCTTTGTGGAGAAGTCACTTCTGAATGCCCTGTGGTTTTCCTGTTTGGGATTCTTTTTTCAGTTTTATAATGGATGTAGGCTTATTAATGCAAAACACTTTATGTGGTTGTGGAGACATCTGTTTTTACTTCACCTCAGTAAAAAAATGTGTTTGTTCATTATTATTACAATTCCATAATCTTAAAGAATGAATGCCCTTGGCAATGTACAGAGAACAACTTCAGGGTAATACATTATATGGTAACTTATGCATATATGTCTCTAGAAACATCGTTGCTGCTTACAAAATTTTCTTTATAAAACAGTTCAACTTCAGAATGTGACATTTTAAAGTTAGAGGTAGAATATTATAGTTGCAAATATCTCATCCAAACTGGCTTAAAACACGAGCAGTGGTCAACATAGATGTAAAGGCATGTACAGAAGTTTAAAAGGTTCAGAGATAATAGTGCATATGTATAACATTGTACATTACAGAAAGTGCAGAAAATTTTGGGAATATGTATATATTTTGGAATACTTTTTTCATGTTTTATGGTGTAAAATATGAAAAGTACAAAATGTCCACATTTTTAGTTGAAAGGATCTGGAGTGGGGACTTCTTTCTGGATCTAGAGAATGCTACAAGCAACTGAGGACAGGGAGCCCCACAAACAACCTAGCCACATGCCACGGTGGGTTTTATAGGTGGCAATTGGCACCATGAATTCCCCCCAAAAGACACTGGAAAGTAATAAAGGAGTATTTGAAATAAGGGGTGCTCAGTGCTCTCTGAGCTTGGTTGTTTCGTTACAGACATTTCATTACCCAAACTAGGTAATATCATGAGTGCTAGTCACCAAGGATACTTCACAATGAGAACTAATGCAGCTCATAGAGCACAGGTGTAACATGAGCACATTGAGGCATTTGCCCACACCACTGCATTCTGGACAACCTGCAGCTACCACGTGACCTTCGGGGACAGCCCATGTACAAAGCATATTCTAGTAATTTCATTTTATATGAAATCTCATACCATATTTTCATGAAGGATTTTCTGTTTTTGAGGTAAAACTACAAAATCTGTTTTCATATTTAAAACCTATATTTATATTTGTGTATTTCTGAAAGAGTTTGTACATGTGTATATGTTTTCCATCAGGCTAATACTTTTTATTATTGGCTTCTTAAAGATAATAGTCTAGACTCACAAGTGTGAATTAAATTTAGCTTACTATGTCACACGATGCATTCCTGGTTTTCTTTTACAATGTTTACATGCTGTACCCTGCTGTGATTTAAAAGCAATTTCTCCTTCACTGATTTCTTCCATCAAAATAGCTATTAAATATCTATCCATCAAATCCATGTTGGAGGCTTGTGTGCAAAATAACCCATGAAGGACAGTCGAGGTTGTTTCCTGTTTTGCCATAATTTTTATGTCATTTTGTATTTTACTTTACCATGATTTGTGTAATAAATTACAACTGGCTGGGTATTCACACATTGTTATAGTGTATGGCTTAACACAAATGGCTGTCTTTATGCAACATTAAAACAAAAATAAATCACTATTAGTGATCCCAACCTGTGAGGTGAACAAGGATTTTTACCACAGCATATGATATATGTACCTTACTGGACTGAAGTAAAGCAACAAAAAGAAATATTTCACATGTTCAAGTTCAATTAAATATCCCTTCCTATTTGGCTAGCATAGGTATGGTGATAAAAAGAAAATAGACATTCTGTTTATTAATTTAATTTATCATTATTTTGAATAATGTGCTGAATTAAAAAAATAATTCTATTACAGGAAGGATTTAATTCAGTAAAAAATAGATAGATAGATAGATAGATAGATAGATAGATAGATAGATAGACAGACAGACAGACAGACAGACAGACAGACAGACAGACTCACTCACTCACTCACTCACTCACTCACTCACTCACTCACTCACTCACTCTCTTGTCTCATGAGAAATATCTGCTCAGTGGGTTAGAATCAAGGTAGCTAGAGGCTCCAGACACGTGGGAGGGCAAAAAAATTTTTTTTTATTTTTATTTTTTACAAAAACCAACCGAACCGGTTGTTACACTGGTTGAAACTCACCCCTGCTAGAGACTCCCAATCCAGATGAGAGATGCCAAAGAAGGTAGTGGAGAATTACAGGGTTAAGATCCTGACTGACAGGTAGGTACTGGCCAATCAACCGGATATTGTGGTAATAGATCAGAATTCAACAGTGGTGATAGACGCAGCCATGCCAATGTACAGCAACAACAGCAAGAAAGAGTATGAGATCATGAAGAAATACCAGGGCCTGAAGGAGGGATTAGAGAGGATGTGGAAAGTAAACACAAAAGTGATCCCAATAATGGTAGGAACACTCAGAATGGTGACTCCTAAACTGGGAGAGTGGCTTCAACAGATTCCAGGAAGGACATCAGAGCTCTCTGTCCAAAAGAGTGCAGTGCTAGAAACAGCTAAGATGCTGCAAGAACCCTCAAACTCCCAGGCCTCTAGTAGAGAACCTGAATTGAGGAACACACATACCACCCATAGGGGTGAGAAAGGAATTTTACACACACACACACTTTTTAAATGTAATTCCTAATTGAAATGATTTTATTCATACTGTTAGATCCAAATTCATTGAACTTGGATAGCTTTAATAAATTTGAAATAAACAAGTGACTTAAATAGCTTTAAAATAATCTGTATTAATATGCTATATTTTGTTAATCAGTTTAAGTTGCTTTTTACACCCATATTTTAAACCATATTGTAAATCGCTGCCATGCTTTAATTAACCCAGTTTTCTTGCTTCATACTACAGATTGTTAAACTCCTTGCAACAATTGCATTTTCACAGTTCATTAACATAAAATGTCATTGCTTTTTATGGTTACGTGATCTGAACACAGACATAGGTGTTCATAAAGGGATTTATGGATTGATATGTACAAGATGAAACAATGTAATTGTTTTATTTTTTTCTGCAGAAGGGACTCGGGGAATATGGGGTTTCCCTTTGGGCCGCTATTTGAAAGAAGAGGGATGGTTCTGTGGTCGTAATGCTAGAATGGCTGCCTGTTTGGTATGGATTCCTTTTTTCTGCTTCTGTTTGACTTGCAAATTCATAGCTTTGGCACAGAATTCAGAATGTGTTGAGTAATAGATCATGGTGTATCGATTAAGAAAAATAATGATCATTTGTACAAAATGAAAATACATTTGCCTATTGTGTCTCTGTAATGGACACTGGTAAAAAAAATAACCAAAACTGATTGAGTTGAATCCATATTTTATTAAATTTAGAGGAGAAATGCTAATGTAAAAGAAGAGAATTAAGGAAAAAGTCAGTAAAAATGCAGTACAGTTGCCAATTTAGTTAGTCTTTATTGGTTCTAATACCTACATAGTGAATAAGATGGTCTTTTCACTGCAGGATCAGATCTATGGTGTCTTTTTAATAGAATGACTCTATATATCCATAATGCAGTTACACGATATTTAGGTAACCATAATTTACTTAATGCTACTTTCTGGATTTGCATCAGATAGAGAACTCTATAAATTATAAATGGGTTTGATAAATATGTTAGGCTATATGCAATGGACTATTGTGTTGCTCGCTGTATAATGGACACAGCTGAATTTTTTAATATGTAATATTTATTCATTTCCGCTTTATATTATCATAGCATGGTGACAAGCCATGAAATGCATTCAGATTTTTAAGCGAATTTATTTTGAGTGTCGGTTCTTCTGACACTTAAATCCTCTCCCTAGTTAGATTCAAATTCATATGACTCATTAGCATTTTCACAAAAGCTAACTATAAATCAGAATGGGTAGCAGAATGTTAAACAAATCAGAGATTAGGTTTGCTTCGCTGCTTCTGGTTGCAATGCTATCCTGCGTTGAAACATCTTTCCTATGAACCAAATGCTTATTTAATCCTTGTCTGATCCTCTTATATACTTCAATCTTTGCCCCTTTGACTTGCTCATCCTCTGCCTCTGTTTTCATAATTCCAGCAAGTGCATTCAAGCGGTTGTTGCTTTCTTTGCACTTAGCTTTTTTTTCCTTCATGAGCATAAAAATACATTCCTTTTTTCCCTCCCATTGCATCGTTCTCTTCTACATTTTTAAAAATTGGATGCGTTTTCAGAGAAACCATATTATCATTGACCTTGTATTTGCACAATAGAAAAATATAATTAATAATAACAATATAGTAGGATACATTCCACATTTCTTTATGTGGAATATATGTTTAGTAATGTAAGAAATTATTCTTTTGGCAGAATGTCTATGGAGATTCTCAGTCATCCTGGTCATGGTTATCCCAAAAGTATTTTTTCAAGAGGCAACTGGACTTTCTGGTTTTTGTTTGAAGACGTTTTGCGTCTCATCTAAGAAGTTTCTTCAGTTTCGCCTTCTTTTGGCAGATAATTGAACTATTATTGATTCATGTAATTGAATAGCACCTCATGTCAGCATTAGTATTTGAAGGGTTGTGGAGTATTTCTCAAATAATTCCTATCTAAAAAGTAAACAAAAATCTTGGAACACAAAATTTACTTATTTTTTTAAAGTAATTCTACGAATCTGGTAAAAGTTTTTTATTCATGTTCTGTGTTCTCAGTTTCTAAATATCTCAGGATTCTTAGTTTTTTTTTAAAGTATATCTCTCCATCTTCTAGATTTTTTTTTCTTTTCTCATTCTTAGCATTTTTAAAATTTGGAGGTATTCCCAAGTTAGTTGAGATATCTCTGTTTGACGTAGACAGTGCCATATTTGGTAAATATTTACCAGGAAGGACTGCAAATCATTCAGTAAAGTAAATTAAGCACACACGTGCGTGTGCATACACACACACACAGATCCATTTTCAAAGCTGTGAGGTAGCTATACTGCTCAAAGGGTCAATGTAGTTGCCTTGAGGCCGTCCCAAATTTTAGCATGAGTCTACATGGATAACTGAAGTGAAGAACATGGCCAAAGAAAATGTAGTTAAAAATACCTCATTTGTGAAATAGTTTGCATGACCTAATATTTATATTGACAGAAACTGGGTTTTGGAAGGAAAAGAAAATACATTTTGGGATGCTGTAGTCCTATTTATAAGAACCTTGTGGCACAATGGTTAGAAAGTAGTGTTATAGACAACCTCTGCCCACAGCCTGGAATTCAATCCTAGTCTCAGCCATCCATCCTTCCAAATTCAATTAAATGAGGGCCCAGATTTTTGGGGGCAATATGCTGACATTGTAAACTTCCCAGAGAGTGCAGTAAAGCACTATGGAGTGTTATATAAGTCTCAAGTGCTATTGCTATTTCAGTTACACATTTTTATAGCTGGGATCAGGATTGGTTTACAACCATACTGGCAGACTTCTTCTAAAAGTACCTCATAATTATCATTGGTAGTCATCAGTTAAAGCAGAACCTCCTGATATACCTATTCTGTTTGTTGAAATATTGTTACTGCTTCCAACAAGAACATCTCCTTCAGTCCACCTGGGTAGAACAGAAAGGAAGTTGCCTTTGAATAGCCAAAAATCCTAAAATGTGTAATAAGCTATGTGGCAATTCGGAAATACAAGAGAAATTGCCAATTTCTGCAGTCTGTCATGTGGGGAATGTTTTAATGAGAAATCTCCTTATTTAACCAACTAAGCCAAAGCTAAAGATATATAAAATAATGTATTGAGAAAAAAGGAAAATGTAATAAAGGCAAAAATCATACCCATAGAATTTTAAATACAGTCAAGTTATTTTGATTGGCTGAGGTACCTATTAATTATATCCTAAAATAAGATTTCCCAAATAGTTATAGTTAGGAACTACAGCTTTTCTGCCGACTTTGTTACTATATTACACATGCAGAAAATGGCCAGTAGGTTTTTATGTATGCATAAAACGTTTTAAGGCTTTAATCCAACTCTGTCCAAAAGTTCCTGTTCAGAGTGCTTGCAAGATTGTGACTACAGCACTTGGATTGGAGAGAAAAGAGATCAGTTGTGGGTATATTTTCTAAGGACCAGATTTTTTTTTTTTTACAACCACTGATACCAGGTTGTGAACCATATTTTGGGAAACAAGAGTCCTAAAATAGTTCTTGAGTTTTAGCATGTATTCATTTCAGAAGATGGCTGAAGAGAGATCATCTGGATCTCCTGACTGGACATTCATATGCATTCCTGTTTGTTGTTTCTTTGACTTTCTCTGTTTTTGTTTAGAACACTATGCTCAGATTTTAAAATAGGGAAGATAATTAAAAGCTGTCCTTTTTGGAAAGACTGTCAATAGCTTTGCCCATTCAAAGAAAATATTTTATCTCTCTGTGTAGCCAACAAATTGCAAATTGTCTAATGGCTAAATATACTTAACACTTGCTGGAATTATAAAAAGTCTAATTTTTACTGATGTACAATTTTATATGATTATACATAGAAGTTTTTTTGGGGGGGAAGCAATAGCTGAATTCCATTCATTTTGGCCTCTCAACAGTTTAGCAAATATTTTAGGAGCATTGTTCTGCCATATTAAGAAGTAGGATGTTATTATTCATTTCTTCAATCTTCAATATGTATCCTATCTCTAACTATGAATGTGGCGCTGTAGAGAAAATAGAAAGGAGGAAGTTGATTTAAAATTGTATAATTTTGTGTTAGATTTTTTAAAGAGTAAAAGCTGTCTGAATTTATTAAAATTTATTATTTTAAATTATTAATAAATTATTAAAATTTAATAGTTCATGTAAAAGTTTTTAACTGGCTAGATGCAGAAAGTAAAAATATAAACTCATGAGATTTGTCAGTAAAATACTGTATTTGAATGACATTAACATTCAGTGATCATTGTTCATATTTTATATGTAACTAGCTGATGACCTGGCATTGCCCGGGTATTTTTGGCTTGGTATTTATTCCCTCCTCCTCTTCTTCCCCCTCCTCCTC
>JANHJO010002051.1:99007-109018 GCA_032468235.1 Pseudoxyrhopus heterurus | reverse complement strand
GTCGACCTTGGAGCTGGTGGGATTCGATCAGCCAAACTGCTGATCTGCAGTACTGTGTTCTTAACCACTTGAGCCACAGCTCCTTCCCTCCCTATAAAAAATATAGATTCTTGACCGCTGATGTTTTAATGCTACTTTTCTCTTGGCTTTTGTAGAAGCTATTGTGACACCATTATTTGTGTTATTTTCAGATGGCAAAGGGAGAAGGAAAAGGAATAAATCCTCAACCAAGTGTGATATCCTGCCTGAGGATACAATCTTGAGATCTGCATATGCTGTTACATCTTATTCAGTAGAGGTAGGCAATTTTTTGATGACTGAAGGCTATGCTTATGTGGATTTTAGTGAGCAGAGCAATGATTCAAAATGGATGGGACCTTTTTCTGCATGTAAATCCAGGCTTTTACATTCTTCCTACTTGGAAAAAGTAGATGAGGGTTTTTTTGTTTTACCTGCTAAGTCAGTTTTAGAATTTGCACTATAGTTATTTCTTCTGGGTCAAAGTAGTAGGAGACCATGCAGCCATTCTTTCACCAAAATCTTGACATAGGGTTTTCAAAGGCTATCTGTGGCCCTGAGATGATAGTATATCCACTCTTGCTGGTAGTACAACCTATTAAAGTCCACATGTGCAATTTTTGTGAAGAAGCCATATTGTCAATACTTGTGTTAGGAGCTGTCCACAAAGGGGCAACATAATTTCTGGTACAACTCAGTCATAAAAGGTATATATTCCCAGCTTTTATTTAGATGGCCTGTTACATTCTTGGAATAATTCAAGATGCCAATTTGGATTTGGAGACCTAAACCTAAATAGGGTGGGGCCTGTATACCTTATACATAACTTTTCTTTTTTCTTTAATATCCACCATTAGTCTGACTATCAACAGGATATGAAAATGTCCCCGGTATCCAAAAGCAGTTGAGCTTTTTTTGTGTGTGTAGGCATCCATCCACACCTGAAATTGTTTTCTAGATAAAAAAATCAAGACTCACTTACATCCTCCATGAAACTACTGTATTTGCCATTTGCTTTTAGGATTCAATCTTAAGAATGTGCACACTGATCAAATCAGTATTTATTTATACATTGGGGTGTATTCTAATGAGTTTTGAACTGGCCTTTTTGGGGGGTGGGGTGGGGGGTCCACTAATTTCTATAAAAATGTTTTTTGTTTTTTAAGCCTAATTCCAAATTAAATCTAGATTGTTAACCTTTCAATAGATCCCTTTTTGTTTCAATTACAAAGGATGTCATTGACTAGTTAGTATTCTTACATAATTTACCTTAAAGTTGCTCTTGGGGTTGAGGTTGACATTTAATTCGCAATTACACAGACACAATAAGAAGCTAGTATCCAGTCTGAACATTTTTGTATTGGTGAACAGTTGATCATATATTTTTTTCCCCTTCAATACTGTATAGATCATTAGCACTATTTGAATACCAGTTTAAGGTTTAACTACTGGCAACTTTTATGATTTTGTAAATTTTTGTGTTGCAAACTCCATTTCAATTGCTTGCTTTTATTTCCTGTAAAAATCTAAGTCCTTAAATCTATTACTTGATATAGTTGCGGCTTAATATAAATTGATGCCTTCAGATAAATATGTTTGCAAACAGAGAGCAGTGGATGAAACTGTTCATAAATGAAATCTAACTTCCTG
Source organism: Pseudoxyrhopus heterurus (assembly GCA_032468235.1). Classification (NCBI taxonomy): domain Eukaryota; kingdom Metazoa; phylum Chordata; class Lepidosauria; order Squamata; genus Pseudoxyrhopus; species Pseudoxyrhopus heterurus. The sequence goes on along the minus strand of JANHJO010002051.1, from coordinate 107,350 downwards.
TGCTTTTAAAATGCGATACAACATCATTCTTATTATTTCCAGGCAAAACCACATACAGTACTGAATTCCATTAAAGGGAGGGGGAATAATTTATGATAAAACAGTTCTAAGTAAAGAAATGTCCATTGAGGATACAATAATTGTTTTCATTTTCTTTTCCCCAATGCCAGTGGAATAATAAAATGCTAATAGATGCAAATTATGCATGATCTTTAGCGCATACTAAAGAGAAACCTTTTGAAAAAGGCGGTACTTTCTATTAGTAATTTCCTATAGTCAACACATTATTTGATTCAGACTTCGTAATAACTTTGGCGGCGATCGCTACCATATTTTACCATCTCTCTGCACTGGAATGACCAGAGACCGGCAGCCAGGCAGGAAGATACATTCCTGAAGGGTTAAAATAATAATAATAATAATGGAGGAGAAGGTAAACGGGGGAGGGGAAAGAAACCAAACAAATATTTGACTCCCAACAAATTCCACAAGGAAATCTTGGTGAGAGAAAACAAACATTGCCCCAATAGAAGAGCTACTCTGACTTGAAGAAGAGAAAATGGAAATACATGAAAAATCAATGAGGTAATAATTAAATTGTGGAGGCCGCGGTACAGTGGCTGATGCTCAGCATGCATCCGTTAATGCAGAGTGGGAACTGGCGTAATCAACAGTTAAAGGAGAGCAGAGAATGGCTGACACTTGGAAGCTAATTCCACCATCAGGCTCTTTAAAAACACATACCTGCTCGGCACACTATCCGGAGAGATATTTAGAGGAGGTTAAAGATACAAATTAAAGTCCAGGAGAACGATACCTTCCTGATTACCACCGTTCTTAAATCAGTCCTTTTCCCCCAGCCCCTACAGCTGGGCCTCAGCTGCAGTGTAGCTGTCATTTACGCTATCCATGCTCCAGGATTGATGACAGTCATTCACTGATGAAGCTGTATACATCATTTCTGTCCAGGCTGTACTGGCCAGATGGACCCTGACCATCTATCGCCTGTCAGGGACACATCTGTTCATGCTGCTGCTAGGGGTACTAACAAGTCATTGGCTCTCCGAAAAAGGACAGTGTCAGCTGAATAGGGCACCCCCATAAAAAAAAACTCTTCTTGGGTTCCCTCCATCCTCCCTCATTTCTTAATAAAGTCAGGGAGAATTGCTCCTCTGTTGTTTTTTTTAATCACATGAAGAAGTTGCAATTGGAAATTTGAGATCCATACAGAAAGGGAAGCATCCTGTAATAATTTTAAATTTCAATGAAAAAAAGTGGAGCACAAAAATCTTATTCAAGAAACCAAGCTATAAGGTGCCTTACCTTTCCTTACTAAGTGGAAAGGATGAGAAGATCCTGTTAATTTTTTACTACAAACTGTAGTATGTTTTCTTGACAATGTTTACAAAGTTCTTTAAAACATACAGGTTCCTTTATAGCAAAATCAATATTACGGATGGCAGAAAAACAAAAAAAAACCTTGGTTAATTGACAGAACATCTCATTTTAATTAATATGCAAAAACGTTTGTGAAAAGTTTGATACATATTTTCAGTGGTATGTAGCGTTCATGTGAAAGCTTTCTGTTTCAAAGAAAGCAGGCATATTATGTATGTAAATTATGTGAATAAAATTTTGTATGAATTATAAAAAAAAAAAAAGGAAAGGGAAGCATCCAAGTCAGATGTGGAGAAAAAAAAATACTGACTATTCTCTTGCTGCTTTATTTTTCTTGCTTGTATTTTCTACCAGTTTTGTTTTTCTGTTTTTGCACAGAATCATTTACACATGACATGCTGATGTCGGGATGAAAAGAGTCAAGTTTTGTAAAAAGAAAAAGAAATCACAATCAAAATGCAAGTGTACTATTAGTTATGATTATACTATTCTCTGAGCAGATAGCTGAATAAGACCCTATCTTCAAACCATATGAAAAGTAACAGGAGGTAACCTATCTTTCCATTTTGAGTTGACATTTCAGAAATTTTTGTAAAAGGCCACATTAGAACAACAACACTAGAAAAAAAAACAGCTGGTTTTTCATTCTTAAATTCTATAATTTCATTGGTCCAAAAAAAATGTCATTGTAAAATCTGGGTAACACTAATGCTCTTACGTTGCCTTGGGTTGCCAAACGAGACTAGCGTAGTAGAAGCGAATATTGGCAGTTTACAACCATGTGTCTGGAGTATTGAACTGCAATATTTTCACCAGGAAATCAGTATATAATTTGGAATTGATTTTGGGCAACAATACAAGGAAGGAGTATATCATTAAATCCAGTTGGACTGATTCCTAAATATTGGGTATTTTATTTTGCAAATGATGAATACATTTACTTTATTTTTCTCTGTAATACTTTAAAATGTTAAAAAGTGCCTCTTGAAAAATAAAAACCATGATTGTCAATTCTATTCCCTTTCCCTTGCAAAATATTATAACAAGTTAATATAATTTTATCCTATATGAATATAAACAAGTATTGATTGCCTATAGTGAGAAGCAAAACATACTTGAGCTGGTGAAGGCTAGTAGATGTTTCTTCAATTGTCCCTCCAAAAGAAGTAGAAGATTTGAACTCTATACAGATAGTCCTGAGTTAGTAACCAAAATTGGAAGCTGTAACTTGGTTGTTAACTAAAGCAGTCAGTATGTGAAACAGCGATTATGCTTACAATCTTATTTTGGAGTTGCTTTGCTTACAAACCTTTTACGATGAATCCCAAAATTACCTTTCATCAGCGTTGTCACCGCGAATGGTCACTGTACGAGGTAGGTGCTAAGTGAAGGCTACCTCTAGAAAGCTATGTCTTGGCTCTCAGCTACATATAGGACTCAATACATGGAATGATAAGGTTAAAGAGGCCATTTCATCCATTTAGTTCAAGCTTCTGCTAGGTATGGGAATCAACATTAAAGCATCCCAAGCAGATATCTGGCTAGCATCTGTTTGAATGCATTCCAGTGAAGGATAACTCACCAAATTTCTGAATAAACGTCAAACTGTTCTTACGAAATTTCCCCTAATATTCAATTATAACCAGCTTTCCTGTAACTTAAACTCATTTTCCCATAGCTTCCTTATAATAATGCCGCCATGGGAAATAAAACATTGTAAACAATGCCTAGAGGGTCACCTCTGTGGCTGCTCAGTGAGAACAGCTAGACAGGCACCCTAGAATAGGTGGATTATCAGGAACTGTCTCAGCCTGGGCATAAAACAGAGATGGCATTGGTCATTTTGATGGATGTCCTTTGTTGGGACTTCAATCTCCATCCATTTAAATTTCTTGGTAATTTTTGAGTATAAGAGGACCCCCAAATTAAACACTGGCTCTGTCTGGAGTACTGCAACCCCATCTAAGACCAAAAATGATAAATTCCTGGATATGGAGTACCTCCTACCCACAGGTACTCATCTTACACGGGTTCAGTTGAAGTCTGTTGTCCCCATCCACACACCCCACAGCTTCCAGGCACTGCAAAAGAAAATTCACACCTACATTTCTAGTTAAAAAGGAGTGGAGAAAGGACTGAGCCCTGTGGAACCCTACAAAGCAAGGGCCATGAGCTTGATCTATTGACCTCTATCAATCCCAATGAGAGAAAGCCTCGGAGAAAGAAAGTAAACCAGTCCATAAAGATACCATTGGTGTTGAAAACCACCAGGAAGTCAATAAGAACAAGGAGCTACCTCCACCCCTCCCACCATAATAGATGATCCATGAGTACGACCAGTGCTGTCTCTGTCTCATATGCAGACCTGAAACCTGACTGAAAAGGATCCAGATAATTTTTTCATAGTTCTCCGGTTTTCTCTTCATTGGAGTTGCTTGCAATTATACTTTTAATTTTTCCTTGTTAAAGGAACTCCTACCAGTCTCAAGTTACTTCGCTCATTAGCTTCTCCTGCCATAAAATCCTACTTATCATTTCTCTGAATTCATTAAAATCTGGTTTTGTTTATTTATTTTTAAAATTTATAGGCCACCCCATTCCTGAAGGACTCCGGGCGGCTATTTATATCTATTTGTTTTTGGATAGCCTTAAGGACCATATTTTGATTATACTCCGTTTTAGTTTCCCTTAACATTAGGAACCAAATATTATAAAGGTAAGGTTCAGCTGCTTCCATTCCTTCAATTAAGTCTTCCCAATTGATTAGTATCAAGTCAAGGATAACTGATCCTCTAATGTTTCCTCCATCCTCTGAAAGGGACAGTTGTCAGCAAGACATCAGGAAGATCCATGCTTGGCAGAGTTTGTCTCCCAACAGATGGTGACTTAAGTCTCCCCTCATTACGACTTTGAAAGATCTGCAGTTTGCTTTTGGAAGGAACCATTCACATCATCTTGGTTAGGCATATGATAGTAGATACCAAAATAGCAGCACTTTTTATTTGTCCCTCTGCTCTTATTTTAACCCAGGTTCTCTCTACAGCATTACCGGTTTCATTCATTTGGATATCTGAACAGGCATGGTCATTTTTCATAATACACTTGAACCCTTCTTTCCTTATTGCTTCATTTTCAACCAATTGTATCTTTCAGATGCTCCAAGCATGCATGGGAATCATGCTTGCCACCAGGTCTCTGTTATGCTTGCCTCAAAAAAAAAAAAAAAATCCACTGAGCCAAAGCTTACCTTATTCTCCATATACCAATCATTGGTGTATAGACAATAGAGACAGTGTATTTTATAAACCAATTATTTTTTTCTGATTTTTCTCTCAGTGGTTTCACAAGTTCTATTTCTTGGGAAAGGTATTCAATCACCTGTCCACAAACTCCCGTTCTCTTCAATCTTCCTCCTGCACAATCTTTTCCCGGGATGGTTCCGACTTTGTGGCAGCCATGTTTGCCGCCACTTCACTCCACCGTCGGCTACGGGGATTTCCCCAGGTCAGGGAGGGGAGATACGGCTCCCCTCAACCTGCCTGGCAATTCCCCTTTGCTTTGCCACCCCTACAAGGTGGCTTAGGCTCCTCCAGGAGCCCTCCGGCCAGGAAGCCTGGGGTGAGACCGCGGAGGTTGCGGACTTCACACCCAGCGCCGCCAAAAGCCAAACCGGAGGTCCCACAAGTTCTATTTCTATAGCATTCATACAGTCTACTGTGCACAAATCTTTATCCGAGATCCTTCCTTTCAGCAGGATTTAGTTTAAGCCATCCCATTCATGCTCAATATGCTTTGGCCAAATACATTTTTACCCATCTTTGCAAGGTGCAACCTGCCTTCTGCAAGTAGTCCATCATGTCGATAGCCCAGACTATGGCTTCTTATGGTGCATCCCACAAAAGTGTGACCCTGATACATCCATACAAGACCAACCTTGATAACGGGCTATAAATAAGCCACATTGATTTAGGACTGTGAGCAGTGTAGCACATTGAGAAATTGAATTGGCTGCTTACCTCACTTGTCCAAGGCTCTTTTTGTATTGGTAAGGAGGACAAGTTTTTAGCAGGCAGTTTGAATCCACTTCATGTCAGGCTGATAGGTCAAGGGCACAAATCATCTTGGTTATACAAAAGAGATTCAAGTACTCACTAGGTCTGTATCTGTGCCTCTGACATCAAAGTCTCTCCTCGAGCAATTACTTAGAAAAGATTTCAATGCTCATTTCATGGGAATATGTTACAGGTATGCAAATATACTAATAGAGTTGGCCCTTCTTTCTAGTCCATATTCAACTTCATTTTAGACTGAAATTTGGAGCTTAGGGTGATCTCAAAAATAACTGAACCTGAAGATGTGTGATGTGGAAAGAATGCCACGGCATTCATTGTAGAAACAAGACAATGAGCACAACTTATAGAGAGAGAGTTTTGAGATACTGAAACAATGAAATGTGTGTGTGTGTGTGTGTGTGTATGTATACTGTATATATATAAATATATATGTATAATTTCATTGTTTCAGCATCTCAAAACTTTTATTTTTTTTACTTTAAAGCAAAGTTTGTCAACTTCATTGGGGACTAATAGTCCCTCCTGAGGTATGAACACTGAAGCAGAGTTAGAATCCCAGGACAAAAATGTTGGTGAAATGAACCAAAGTTACCTACGATTTAGCTGAATTTTAATTCATGATTAGTTGCAATTCATCTAAATTAAGTGCATTTGTTTAGTAGGACTGAATAGCCTTTTGATTTGAACGCAAAATGGTGCTTTAAAGATGTGACTAAGGATCTTATTACAGGTATCATGGACACATCCCATACACTTCAGAGTACTGATCTGCATTTGAATCTGAAGTGCAGTGCGACCCCAATAATTACTCTGATGACTTCAGGTGTGTTTGTCGTTTTCATCTTTATGAAAACATTTGATTGACATTTGGCAGCAATGTTTATAGTTTCTGTAAGGATGCTTTAGGAGAATGCATGGGACTCTTAAGTCTAACATGGATTTTAAAGAAGGAAAAAATAAGTGGGGGACAATATACAGATGTAGTAGGTACACTGTTGCTACCGGTATTATGTTCTGCTTTCTGTTATGAATGGAAAATAAATTAGCAGTGTATGTATATATAGGAATAGGAAACTGTAAGAAATTGATATTAAGGACTGCGTGTATTGGGGTAAGTTAAATACAAAGGCTCTTTATATTACACAAAGTTTTGAATACAATAAATTGTCTTTAAAAACAGGCAAACAAATATGCATTAACACATAAAACCAGATCAGAATGTTGTATAGTCATATGGACAGTAAAATGGGCTGATTAATTTAATAGTATCTCCTCTGAAAACTAGTTCATATTTTACATGAGACGGGAAAACTTAAGTAACTTTTATTTTTTATTCCCTCCTTATGCAGTATTTTATTTTGTTTTTGAAGCTGGATTAGCTACTAATATGTCCGTAACCCAGAAATCTCATCACAGTTGAAAGCACAAGCTGTTATCACTGAAGTGGAGATGGAACAACTTTCATGCCACATATGAATTAGCTCCAGTAACAAAATCAAAAGGACATTTGTGAAGGGTGGTTGCTTTGAAGTAGAAAAAAAAACTGCTCTGGCTAATATGTTTATTAAGTATGCTTTTGTCCATGGGAAGGAGAGACAATTATATAATCTACTTTACAAAAGTAAACAATATAAATAAAAAGTACGGAGTCCAAATAGAGTATAAATAGTATTTTGACTTGATTTTTGGAATCTGTGTTTGAAAAGAGCGCCAGAAAAATAGAAGAATCCAAATTGTATGCTCTCAGACATTCATATAAACACTTTTTTTTTTTTTAAAAAAAAGGTGTTTTATTCTCTCAAGACCTTAATTAAGAGGACAAATAGCATCTGACCAAGGGTGGAAAGATTCCTTTTAAGAAAGAATGACTCCAAAATCCAAATGAGCATGTCACTGTACTGTTGACATTTGTGTATCTTTGAGACCAAATTTAACTGCTCTCAACTTCTTGTCATTATTAAGGCATAGCAACTCATCGGTCCAGGGGGAATATCTTAATCCAGAAGATATAGAGACACCCTCCTGACACTACATCTCTCTTTGAAAGGACAAAATAAATAATAAATAAATATTTTTTTTTTCACACTATCAGGAAGTCAGTTCAGTTCCCTAGATGCCCCTTGAGGTTCTTTAAATGAAGGGGAGACAGCCTGAATTTCAACATAGCTCTTTCTTTCTCAGCAAGTAATTAGAATTTTGGGGCTGAGGGAAAACTTCAATGATAGCATGTTTGGGGGAGAAATTATGACTCCTCGCACTTCAAAGTGAAGTGAATTTGGAACCAATTTAATTAAAGACAATGAGACCTCTTCAAGAACTCCAGCACTTACGTGTGCTATTTTCGCTCTGCTCTTTGCACATCTCTCATTATGATTCTGACTAGTCTCAGGGTAACAGTAACAAACTAGATTGGCTTTATATTACTTTATAACTAACTCTAATAGCTAATGAATGTGTATTTCTTAAGAATGCCACAACATAGTACCATTGCTAATTGAGAGAGTTCATTTGCCCAGAGCAACTTGGATTCCAACTTAGAGCAGGGCTGCCTGTGAGGCTTGAATTTATCATCACAAACATACCGGTAAACTTCCAATTATTTCAGGAAGCTTACCTGTTGCATCATTATGGATGTAAAAAAAAAATTGTCACAATTTTTTAAAAGTGAAATGGCCTGATCTGCCCAAATGAACTCAGTGGGATGAGTGCATGAGTGAGAACATTATTCATGGAGTGTATTAACATCTCCTTTTGATTTACCCCTTGATAAAATAGCAATAGCACTGTATTTATATACTGCCTATCAGGGCTTGCAACCCTCTCTAAATGGTTTACAATGTCAGCATATTGCCCCCAACAATCTGGGTTCTCA
>JANHJO010002050.1:4255-17533 GCA_032468235.1 Pseudoxyrhopus heterurus | reverse complement strand
ATCTATCTATCTATCTATCTATCTATCTATCTATCTATCTATCTATCTATCTATCTATCTATCTATCTATCTCAGGAGGGGAAGGTGCTTCTCTTCCTCCCAAGCTGACATTTCCTATAAAAGATTTTGAATTCAATTTTCATCCTTTGCCTATATGATAGTCCTCTCTCCCATATTCCTGCATTCCATATGTGCCTATAAATTTGCTACCTTCAAACCACGAATGCAGTTCCCGTAAGTCCAAGTCAGATGTTTGTACTATAACCTATTAGTTTCAAGGGATATTTCCTTCAAGGAGAACCAACCACAGTTAAAAAAAAAAGGTGGTGAAAGCATCCAATATAAACAATCTGAAATGAAGGTGATAAATAGTACACATGAACATTTGGGCTAGAAGGTTGGGACAAGGCATGAACCTTTGCAGAAAGCACCATTATATGAGTTGGGGGGGGAAACCCACATCCCAAAGCATCCAGCCCTTTCTGTTTTAAAAATCTACAGCAAGAACTACACCCACACCCCATCTTCAGACTTCAAAGAACACTTGGCATTCCATTTGCCTGTCATTTTCACAGCCTTGGCAGCTTCAAAGGTTTCTCTCCAAACCAGAAAATCTGTTGTTTCATCCATAATGCCGAAGACCACAAAAGATTGGGCAAGAACAAGGAGTAGGAATAACTCAACAAACAGCTGTGAGAAGAAGAAACTACTTCGCTGGGTCAATTTTTCTGCTAATAAATTTGAGTGTTGTGTTATTTCTTCTTTTGTTTCTTCACTATTCCATGTTCTAGAATTTATACTTTTAGCACAACAGATATTGTGACTTATAAAAGAGCCTCTTTTGTAGCCTGGGAAAGTGGGCAGATAATAATCAGAACACTTTCACAAATGGACAATCTCTGTATCTCAATTGCAGCAGAGAAAAAAGAGAAACCCACATTAATTATTGAAATACATGATGCAGCTGAGCCATAAGAACTGCAGAACAGGCCGCTGATATTACCAGTAATATATTATTGCTTCTCTCAATCTTCCTACCTCCACTCTCCGGTGTTCATAGAGCTTCTCCAGAAACAAATACTATTTCTCTTCTCCAAAAAGCTTCTGCAGATATCTGAGCTTGCCTAGTTTCCACTGAAAAAAAGACAAGTTTTGCTTTCCTTCAAAGATCATCTTTAATGAGCTAATAGTCTTTGCTGGGTTTGGGGATTATTGTTAAGGAGAAGAAGCAGAATGCTTCCAGGGAGAAAGTAGGAAACTTTTCTTTATATATTTGCTTAAAAGACAACTGAACAACTGCCCAGTATGTTCATGAATACATTGGGAAAGAAAAGATTTAGGAGAACACATACACATTTCCTTCCAGCTTTAATTCTTTCCCTTACTACCTTTTCACAAATTATAAGAAAAGGGGGGGGGGGTAGATATGTTGTTTTAGCAGATATTTAAGGGCAGTAGGTGCTTTCCAATTCACTAGCAGCATGGAAGAGTCAAGAAGTCCTGGAAGTGGCATAGGTCTAAAGCACACACGAATGTCAGTAGCAACCTTGTTGAGAGGGAAGGTGATACTTCCTTTAGAGTAGAAAAGCCCTCGTAGTACTTAAGACATATCCATATCCCATCTGGACCAGCCGACTGCCTTTAATATTTGGTGGTGAAGGACTGGAACTCCAGAGCGGTGATCTGCCTCTCATTTGAGAATACGGCCTGATCAATGCGAGACATGGGGCTTCCGACGCTGCGTAGCCAGTTCTTCCTGGGCGGGGGAGAAGAAGAAGCAAAAATTAACAGTGCGGTTCCTTCTTTTCCTGTTTTACCCTGCACATTGCCAGAATAGGAATGTGTCTATTCATAGACCCAAAAAGCTACCAGTATCAGGTGCAATGTGCACATTTTGTTGGAAGGCAGAGGCCCATATTTATTAGACATTTTATTACAGATTCACCATGAGTCATTGAAAGGAAGTAAGTACACTGCCAAAAGTTACCAGCAGAACAAATGGCTCCAATTAAGTTGAAGATGTAAATAATGTTGCAGGAGGAAAAAAGTGGGGAGAAGATTTAAATATGCTTTTATTCGTGAAGATTTAAATAATTGTAATGGGATAAATTCCCACACAATTGGAAAAACAAGGGATCTCATAGGCTTTTACAGAGATTGTTTTAACATTGGCCCCCAAATTTAAGCCCCCCACCTTTGAGTTCAAATGTGTACATTACCCCACCTTAAGGGGAAATTAAGGGGTTAAGCTTTATCTATATTAAAACTTTTTTTCTGATATCTTTGGATGATTTTGGATCATACAGTGGTAGAATAGATGCCTAAAATATACAGGTAGTTCTCAATTTATAACCACAATTGGGACTGGAACTTCCATTGGTAAGTGATGCATTTAAAGAGTTGTGCTCAATTTTATGACCTTTTTTGCTGAAGTCATTAAGTGAATCCAGCTTCCCCCATTAACTTTGCTTGTCAGAAGACAGCTGGGGAAGTTGCAAATGGGGATCGCAGGATCCTAGAAGACCTTTATAAATTCATGACAACATCAGTTGTCAAGTGCACAACCTTTGATCATGTGACTGCAGGGACACTGCGATGCTTAGAAGTACAAAGACTACTCCAGAGAACTACCTGTGCTTATCATTTTATAACCTGAGCCAAAAAAAATAACATAATTGTTAGAATAAAACTAGGTAGACTCAAGTTCAAACCTATATTGTGAGTCACCCAGAGTTGTGTTTTTTAAGATGGGCACTCACACAAGTCTTTTAAATTAAGTAAATAAATAAATTTAAGCCACGAAATCAACTGAATGTCATTGAGTCACTTGCTCCTTTGTCACCTGATTACTTTGTAATCTCATTTTGAGAACAAAAGAATAGATATGCTACATTTACTGGTAGCACTAAATGTAATCATTGAAATAGGGGGGGGAAACAGGCTTATTCAATTTAAAATAACTTCCCCAAGAGTTCTGAATTTGTTTGTGGCAGCAAAACCAATATCTTGTAACATCTTACAGACTAAGCAGATACTGTGTAATCAATTTTCATGGACTAATAGACTAATTGTCTTATAAAGTAGATGTATTCCACAAAAAATGTTTTGGCCCCTTGACTAAGATCACAAAATCACAAAACCCTTTCATCATTGTACCATTGCTAGTTTTTAGATTGTTTTCTGAGCTGAAGGTTGCTTTTTCACTTTGTTCATACAACATGCTAGACCAGGAGAAAACTGAATTGTATAATTTAATATTATAGGAACCCAGCTATTGGCTTGCATGAATGAGGTCATCACACTAAGCTAGAGTGTGGTTTATTCGTTGGGTGTGCATAGCAATTATGCTTTTAGCATTTTTAGATTTTATGCATAATATGCAAATCCCACCTTTCGTGGCATGCTGGGCTCTGTACATTAAAGGGGCAAAACACAATCTAAATTTGATTTAATTTACATTTAATTAAAATCAAATTAAATACAGTCACCATGACCACTCTCCATGTATTTTACAATAATTTATGTTTGTAATTTGGCAGCAGCTGAGGGAAAGGCAAACACACTGATCAGTTGGAAGGCCATGCCCAATACCTGAGTGTATGTGAGCTGCAACCATCAAAAATGAAATGGATATAACCGTTTGATTTTTAAACAAAAAAATATAAAAGCACCCTATTGATATCAGCAGTCCACGCCTGTGAAATCTAAAGAAAAGTTCTAAGGATCATGTTATATAAAGAACCTATGAATGAGTTTTCCCACGTAACATAAGAAAACAACTTTCTGCACACTGCCCACACACAATACATTTGCCCAGCTGGTATTCCACTTCAAAAACTGAAATGCTGCCTGTTTATTCCCACCCAATACTTAATTGCAAAAGAATGGCGAGAGTCACATGGATGGTTTTACACCTTTTTTTAATCCTGCACTGACTTGGGAGGAGAAAAGGGTAGGGGGAGAAGAAGAAGAATGTGCATTGAGGAATAGTGTTGCTATGGATTATCTCCTTCCTATTTATCCCTGGTTCCTCAAAGCCAGGGATGGAGTATTGTGGTTGCTATGGAAATGGCCCCAATTTCCCCCTCCCCCCTGAGACATGAAGGTAGACAATATGTAGAAGCAAGTTGCTATGGCAACTGTCCCAGATTTTTTTTTTTTGGTTCATGCTCTCTCTTTCTTCAAGGTGATATATCTGGTTGCTATAGTAATTGCCTCTGGCTGTCATCTTTCTAAAGGTGACAAAGCACTGTTGCAGAAGTTGTTACACCAACACAACACAAAGCCTGCGGGTCACCCTAAGCTCAGATCCTGATTTCGCTCACTTGCTCTTGCTTTCCTTCCACCCACCCACCCCCGCACAGAATCACCTCTGCTGTGGCTCAAAAATTCATAAAGCAATTTTCTTCATCTCCTTCTGGACCAGTTCTCTAATTGCATGCTGACCCAAGTCCTAGATTTAAGGGTGTCAATTCCCTCTGGAGGCAGAGTCTGGAGAGGTACCCTACATAGGCATTCTCAGTGGAGGCTGGGTGGAAAGGAAAGAATCCTATAAATTGCTGATAGGGGACTATCTTCAGATCACAATTGTGAATATTGTGATAATAGGCTCTCATTTCTACTATAAGTAGTTCCTGACTTATGACCACAATCAGGATCAGAATTTCTGTTGTAAAAGGGATTGTTAAGTGAGTTGCACCCAATTTTACATCCTTTTCTGCCACAATTATTAACTGAAGCACTGCAGTTGTTAAATGAATTGTCAAGTACAGGAAATCCAGAGTCCCGGCAGTTCGGATGAATATATAGGTTTATTTTATGCTAAAGCTCTCTACAAGAATCTGAATTACTAACGGTCACAGTGAGTTGGCTTAGGTAAGAATCAACCAAGGAATTCCAGGTGGGCTGGACTTATATCTCTTGTGGGCCTGAAGGGACTTAAGACTGATGACCTGTTTGACCCCTCCCTCGGGCTCAACTTGGTCATCTCCTACATGAATCATGCGGTCATTAAATGAATTCAACTTCCCCCGTTAATTTTGGGTATCAGAAGCTGTCTGAGAAAGTTGCAAATGGCAAGCATGTGACCCCAGGACGCTGCAACTGTTGTAAATACATGCAAGTTGCCAAGTGCAAAAATTTTGATCAAGTGTCCATAGGGATGTTGCAAAACTCATAAGTCAGAGGATTAATCTTAAGTCACTTTTTCAGTGCCTTTGTAACTTTGAACAATTGCTAAACAAATGGTTATAAGTTGAGGACTACCTGTAGTTTCTTTTCCTCCACGAGAGAACTAGAAGTCCATTCAGAAAGAGCAAACCCCTCACAGATTTCAAGCCACATGTGACAATCCAGAAGAAATGCACCTCTTGTTAAAGGATATATACAAAAGTAACCATGGCACATGATTCTAAGATACTAAGTTGGTTGATGCTGTTTAATGTGGAACCTAATTAGAGTGGGGCTTTTTAGCTTTCTCTTTCAGGAGCAAGAACAAGAATGGTTGGAAATAGTACACTAGCCTTATGCCTTAACTTGGAGATTTTAATTTTTAAATAACAGAACAAACTCTGATCAAGAGAGGAACATAAATAATTTTACATTGTATTCAGCACCCCGTGGATTATTGCAGAAGTAGTTGCTTAGCTGTTTGGTCAACCGCAACATTCTAGTAGTTAGTACTAGCTTGGAAAGTCAACAATTAAGGCCTGTGATGAAACATCTTTATCACCAAAGATATTCTGTCTTTGGCCAGCAAATGCACGAAAAAACCCCAAATAATTCCAATTTCAATCTGATGATTTATACAGGTAATCCTTGACTTACAACAGTTCATTTAGTGACCATTCAAAGTTACAGTGCCACTGACAAAAGTGACTTATGACCCTTTTTCACATTTATGACCATTGCAGCATCCTCACGGTCACATGTTTTACATTCAGATGGTTCATAACTGGTTCATATTTATGACGGTTGCAGTGTCCCAGGGTCATGTGATCATCTTTTGTGACCTTCTGACAAGCAGAGTCAAAAGATAAGCTAAATTCACTACACAACATAGTGTTATTAATTTAACAGCTGCAGTGGTTGACTTAACAAATGTGGCAAGAAAAGTCATAAAATGGGGCAAAACTCATTGAACGATTTTCTCACTTAGCAACATACATTTTGGACTCAATTGTGGTCTTAAGTCGAAGACTACCTATACTGAATTTTGAAGAACACTCAAGTTCCAAAATTGGTCTTGGCAATTTCAGGAGTCATGTGAAGTCCTTTTCCCCATCTCCAAACAATCCCTTCTGAGACACTTAAGCAACCCCATCAACATTTTATTTATTATTTATTGATTTCATTTATGTGCTACCCTTCTCACTGTTGAAGTGACTCTTGGGCAGCTTACCAAATCATAAAAACAAATTTAGGAAGAATTAAATACAGACTAAAAACCAATGATGAACAGTATAAGGGTGGAGTCTTCTCTTTTACCCCATCAATCACCTCCAGTATAGCCACACCCGTCAGAGCCACATTTTAAGGACCTTCCAGAAGGCCAAGAGGGTGGGGTATCACCATGCACCTTTATTTTTTTTATGATCAAGCAGTAATCACCGCCACTTGTTTCAGCAAAACCATTCCAACTGAAGGAGCCAGGTTTCCTTACTTACATAATCTCTACTTTCTCCTTTGGCCCCTGCACCTGTCCAGTCACAGTCCCACTGGCTGTATTCTTCACCCAGCCAACCAGTCCTAGTTTTCTCCCTTGCTCTTCAGTGTACTAACAGGAGGAGAAAACAAACAGAGATCACCATCAGGAAATTTCCCAAGATATTCTAAAGTTATGTACAGGTGGCCCTCAATTTACAACAGTTCGTTTAGTGACTGTTCAAAGTTACAACAGCAATGAAAAAAAGTAACTTATGACGATTTTTCACATTTACAACCATTGAGGCAACCCCATGGTCACGTGATCAAAATTCAGACGCTTGGCGATCGACTCATATTTATCACGGTTGCAGTGTCCCAGGGTCATGTGATCAGTTTTTGTCACCTTCTGACAAGCAAAGTCAACCGGGAAGCGAGGTTCACTTAACACCCGTGTTACTAATTTAAGAACTGCAGTGATTCACTTAGTAGCCATTGCAAGGAACGTTGTAAAATGGGACAAAATTCACAACGAATGTCTCACCGAAAGGTTGGGCTCAATTGTGGTCGTAAGGCGAGGACTACCTATATACATTGCTTGGTATTTCTCCATTTGATGACACCAGCTAAGTGTGTGAACTGCCTTTATTGAGAAATGCTGCCTTCAAGGTTATATCAAAGCTCAATCAGTTATGTCTGATCGGAGATGACTATTTCAGACAGGCAACGCCTTCGGGTATTAAGGGAATGAAAGAACTGAAGAAAGGCAGCTTAGCAACAATAGCCTGGTTTTCATCCTGGAGCTTTGCTATATTTTCCTAAGGATTGCCTACATTTTCTGAGGTACAGAATTCATATGGAGCTATCAGCTTGCTTGAATTTAGCAGGAAACCTGTTCTTGAGGCTTTCCAGACCATGACAAAACCAGCTGCAATAACATTTCTTTAAATTTTCCAGCAGATATTTTAAAGATGCAGATAAGCACCTAATTGATGCCAAGACGTATGTAAATGTCCCAGACTTGTGCTGAGATTATTCAGCGTTATCTACATATGGCTTGCTGTTATATGTTCAGCCTGCCTTGTTCCTTTCATCCTGATCTTGCTTCCAAATCCCCAACCTCTGTTGATAGCTGATATGAGCAGCTTCTCTGCTATTGCTCCCATGATTCCAACCCTGCTCTAATATCCAGGAGTACAGGCTCAAGGATTATACTTGAACAACAATGGTTTTCTTTATATGGTGCATGGTGTGGTATTTGCAACTCTTAGAAAACCCAGGACTGTACAGTTAAAACAGAAACACACTTTCCCTCATTTTGCCATGATACACATCTATATCTATACATCTAAAACTCTCGTTTGTCTTATGTAACCTTTAACGGGCAATACAGTATATCATAGGAGCCCAATTTTTGAACCAAGGTACCTCAAATGGGCTAACTTACAGAATGCATCCAAAATCTGGCACCCATAACTCCCGTGAAATAGAAATTTGGCAAATTTATAAAACATTTTATGACATAAAATCACCATAAAGCATTTTATGACATAATACAAAATGTCATAAAACATGTCTTGTGGTCAGTTCTTCATGTTTGACTGTACTATGCAGTTCAACGTAGACTATTTTCAGGGCTGATACCTCTCTGAATACCTCCCTGAATTTTTAAGTCCAATACTTTAGAAGCTCTGCCATTTTTGAAGGCTATATCTCTGAACTGATGACCCAATGGGTCATGAGTTATCTAGTAATATATTAGAAAAGATACTACTTACCTTTCTAAAGAACACACCTAGAAAGGAGAAGAAACACAGTAGATATCATTATAGCTACACATTAGTAAAAAAAAATCTACTGTACTCCTAAAGCAAGTGTCATAAGTGAGCCGTTGGGCTCTTCCAGTAGGGATTATAAACTGGAATGTCCCACAACAGAAAATTAAAGCACCAATAAAACCATTCACAAGATAGCCCAGTGGTTGGTAATTGAAATATTTAAAGCAAGGAGTCCAATCTTTCTTCTTTTGCTGGGCTCTCTGAATATCTCCCTAAATTTTTAAGAATTTTTAATATTCTTAGAAGTAAGTCCATCATTTACAATGCCCCATTTTTTAATAGTAATCTTTTCCAATCCATTGCTGTCCAAATGGCCCACCACAACTCCTCACCAGTATGGGATCAATGGAGGTTATCGCACATCTTGAGGGTACCAAGATGCAAAAACTGTTTTAAGATATCATCATCTTAATTACAGCTTTCTTTGAAGGGCCGCCAATCATTTCTTGAAACCATGACTGTGTTTATCTGAATAAACCTTTTTTTTTTACTGCATCATAGGTTCATGTATGACAGAAGAAAGAACTTCTTGCTTTCCAATCTTGCAGGATCCAGCACTGTGGCAAACCCATTTACAATCCTGGTTTGTTTAGATATAATAAACCCTAATCCAGGTTAAACATCTTACTAAACCATCCCTACCTGATTTGTTTGCCTGCTCATAGAAGAGGTAAAGCAGGCTGTATGTTGCTCTTTTAATATTGTGGATAAGTAATCCAGAACTCAACTCAACGTAACTGTGGTCTTCCGCCCTCCAAAAGATCTTGCTTTCTAATTTCTTTTCTACAAACAGCCCCCAGTCCTTTTTGTCTCCTGTGAAATTCCTTTACCTTTTCCCCTTCATTGCCATCATAGAAACTATATTCTTGATCAATTTTCTATTACAGAGAATTAGAATAATAAAAATTGAATAAATAAATAAAATGTTGAATTTTTACAATAATACTGAACATTCTGTAGCATTACCACAAACCAACAAATAGCCAGGAATTGCAGAAGAGCTTTTACTGGCCTATGATGTTACCTATTTGTTTATATTTTTATTAACTTATATGCAGCGTCAATCGTGAAGTGACTCTGGATATCTGAACTTTAAGAGGCAGGTAGAAATCCCTCAAAAGCAAGCATCACAGATTCTAATTCCTAAGAACAGCCCTCCCCCCTCAAGAAAGAACCCAAGCCCACAATACAGCATAAATCTCAGAAGAGTTCTGCCCTCTTTTGATTCCTCATTTCTGGAGAATGGCAGCCGAAGCTGTATGACTTCTTGAATGTCACACATGATGTTATTTTTAAAATAGATTATGTGGGGCTGCGTATGTTCAATTTAAAAGAGGTTGAAGCAAAGATGCTCAGCCTCCCTCCCTGAAATGGCCCAGATCTCAGTATTGCAGAGAAACAGCCTCTCATTCTCTGCTCTATGATATGTAGATTCATCACTAAATTAAGTTAATGCTCCCAATTAACTTCTTCATACATTCCCCTTGTGTACCAGCTTAAATTAAGTTCCTTTAGAGTCTTTGCAGATAGCTTTTCAAGCAATCCCAGACTGCAATTAGAACTGAAGCAAGATTCTGCAGTTGGAGAAGCAGGCTGCAGGCATCTTATTTCAAGGACTGTACTATTTGCAGAGCAATCCGCTGGAAAGCCAAGCAACCGTATCAGTATACAAAAATCCCGTAGCAAGAATAATACCAAAGGGAGGAAATAAAATCTAGACTCACCTTGGACTTCCCCATAAATCTCATAGTCGATTGCCCAGAGCTCGGAAGAAGCCATTGTCCGATCCAAGTCACGGGGAGCTGACAGCAGCTTCCAAAGAGACTGAGAGGGGGTATGTATGTGTGCTATCTGATCTCCTTTACACTGCAGTTTGACCAGCCTGTGTTACTAAATTCAGCAGTAGGATGGAAAGCAATGTGTGGCCCACCTGGAACAAGGAACAGGAAGAAATGTGTTTTGTTATTCAGCCATAGTTAACTGTGTGCTAAATCATCTACTTTGTATGCAAAAAGACATTTCCAATGTCTCCAAGCAGGGCTGGGGAATCTCTTGGCAGAAACCCTGGAGGATGATTATCAGTCTGTATCAATGTTTAGTTAGTTTAGATAGAGCAAGGCAAGCCAATTTCTCTTTCTAAACCCATCTTCATAATAGCTGTATAGGAAGGAACTTTTGTAGGGAGACAGCAAAAAGCTGGTTCAGATTAATAACTGCAAGGAAACTTGCTCTCCTTAAATTTTAGCAATTGATTGCTATATCTTTGGGCTGGAAAAGGACACCTCCATGTCTAATATTTTATACAAGATCTAGGAATGAGATTTAAAAAAAAAATGTTTACAAACGCCAGCAAGGCTATTCTCCAACTCTTCCTCTCCATCTTCCTATTTTCTGTAAGCATTAGAATTTATAAGAGGGAGAAGGATATATAGTTGCAGACATTCTTTTAGTTACATGGTATACAGCCCATGGTACATTCAACAAAAACAAAATGTGCACGCATTTGTTAAAGAACTGTGCCAATCTCAGCCCCCATGAACATGCGTGGGCCTCGCACTGAGAACTGCCAACTCAAAATGTCAGATTAGAGAGATTCAGGATCTGTTCCTAAGTGTTTGAAATAAGATGTATTTCCTCCTATTCCGTGTGTTGATGTTAGATCAATGGGTTGTCTCTTTTTTCCCTATTCAAGCATTTTAGGCCATGTTTTCATAATTCTATTGCTCTGATACTCCGGGTACATTTCTGATGAGCTTTATACCACTCAAATCTGTTGGTCTAAAATTTTAAGAAATCTTATGGTCATAGAGGTCAATTATACCAGTATCACTAATATCTTTCAATGGGGACATTACAGTCACTATGTGAGATGAATAGCTATACAAATGTGATTAAATAAATAAATAAATATGGCACAATTTTTAAATTCATCATAGCTTTCTTTCTTGGATGGTATGGAGAATTTTAAAAAAGTAAAAATAAATCACCATAAGGTTGGACTGGTACTGCAAACAGCAGAACCTAACTGGTTAGAAGTGGAGATCACATGACCCCAGGATGTTGCAACTGTTGTAAGCACTCAATTTGTTCATGAGTCTGTGGGGATGCTGT
This sequence comes from Pseudoxyrhopus heterurus, assembly GCA_032468235.1. Classification (NCBI taxonomy): domain Eukaryota; kingdom Metazoa; phylum Chordata; class Lepidosauria; order Squamata; genus Pseudoxyrhopus; species Pseudoxyrhopus heterurus. Next base: position 5,942 of record JANHJO010002050.1, on the reverse strand, counting down.
GGCAGTGCGGGGACCCTGTACCAAGTAATTTTCTTTCAGTGCTGCTGTAACTTAGAGTGGTCGCTAAACATGAGGACAACTTATACAGAAAAGTTTCAAAAAGCATATTTAGATGCATTTTAATTCCTAGTGAATTAAAATAAATATAAATTATAAGGCTATTAGTGTGAAAAGTATTTTTTTTTCTTAAAGGAACTTATTAGTTTAGTTCATGGGTGTCAAATTCGTGGCGCCACGTTGCCATCACATGATGTTGCGCAATGTTTTTCCCTTCGCAGAGCTAGGGTGGGCGTGGCCTGCGTGTGACGCATCCAGCCTGCAGGCCGCCAGTTTGACACCCCTGGTCTAGTTGCTAGCTTGGTAATGGAAGGAACTTGTTCTGGTTTCCATTCTCACTTTTTGTATGTTTTACTATTGGTTTCTTTCTTAAAGCATAATGCTAAATTAACAGCATCAGAGTGAGCAAAATAAATCTTTGCATCATTTGGTCCTCACATGTATGACCGTTGCCGCATCCCCAGTCACATGATCAAAATTCAGGCGCCTGGCAACCGCCACATGTTCACCACAATTGCAGCATTCTGGACTCCTGTCATCCACCATTTCTGACCTTCCCAGACAGCTTCTGACAAGCAAAACCAAGAAGGGAAGCCGGATTTTGCTTAACAACCATTGATTCACTTAATAACTGCAATGATTCACTTAGCAACTATGGCATAAAAGGCTGTAAATTTGAGCATGACTCACTTAAGAATCACCTTTCTTAGAAATGGAAATTCTGGTCCCAATTGTCGTGGTAAGTCGAGTCTACCTGTATTTGTATAACATGAGGGAGTGAAAGAGAATGGCAATTAAGATACATGAAATATAAACAAACACACATGCAGTCCCCAATAGGTAATGTTAACAACCACAGGGATTTGCTTAATTTGGGGTGCAATGGAAAAGTGTTGCTTGCCCCCTATAAAGCCCTCCATGGCCCAGGGCCTGGTAATTTGAGGGTTATGGTCTGTGTCCTGTGGCATTTGCCCATCTTGTGCCATCCGAGTTGGCACATTTCAGGACCTCTCAATCAAGCAGTGCTACCTGACTGGAGCCAGGAATGGGCCTTATCAGTCATGGCGTCTGTCCTTGGGCGCCATTTCCTCCCCAAAACTGAAATGTTCCCCCTTCTGCGCCCCTCGAAAGATCCCGAGGTTCTGATGCGGCTGTGGGCTTCCCCAGGGAAAGATTTGGCCCTGTGGTAAGATAGGCAGCCGATAATAATTGCACTGGTGTGCTGACAACCGGTGGCAATTTCTTTGTGTATCTAATCACATTTGGCCAGTAACGTATTCTATTCTATTCCATTCCTTTCCATTCCATTCTATTCCATTCCTTATTCTATTCTATTCCATTACTTTATATGGGTGGTGTCAAACCTTTTCTGGTTCGTGTGCCAAAATAACGCACGTGCAAGCGCACTCCGTGCCCCCACCCACAATGCAATACAGCCCTCTCCTCTGTGCATGTGTGCACACTTCCTGTGCGCGCCCCCTGGTTTTAGTTTAAAAAAACATGAAAAACAGGCGTTTTTCGCTCATTTTTTAGTTAAAAATGGGGCAGGAGGGCGTATGCATGTGCACAGGGGGGCATGCCCCCGCCCCCCCCACACATGCGCACACCCCCGCTCCATTTTTAGCTAAAA
>JANHJO010002049.1:144995-157508 GCA_032468235.1 Pseudoxyrhopus heterurus | reverse complement strand
ATAGATAGATAGATAGATAGATAGATAGATAGATAGATAGATAGATAGATAGATAGATAGATAGATAGATTTTTTTTAAAGTCCTTCCAAACTAATGGAAGAATTTCATCCATTTAAATGAATTTCTAGCTCTAATTTCATCATCTTGTAGCTTCATATATAATTTCATTTTTTTTACAAGAAAACTTACATTTTTGTTTCCAGCATGTGATTTTTTTTTTACTACAGATACACTTTTACTGAAGAGTTGTAGGAAATTGGACAAAAAGGAAATAAAGTCACCCTCCCCAAGCCAAATTTGAAAGAAACTTTCTTTTTGAATTTAATATGTAAGAACTGATTAGCAATATATTCAAAGATCTAGTCTCCATGTCAATAGAGCATACAGCTTGTTTCTGATTTCAAAGATGAAATTAGTCTTTCACTGTGTGGTCCACATCTCTCACTTTTATCCATTTATGCCTGGGCTTTAGGGGGAAAGTGACATTTTCACCAAGAACATTTTGTAAAAACAGTTCATTATAAAATGCACTTTATCAGAAGTTCAATAGAACAGAACAGAGAAATGTAAAGTAATGAGCCAGCCAGACAGGTGGTGAAGCAAAATCAGACCTTGAATTCTGTCTGTAGCTGGTTTACTTTAACAATAAAGATAAAGCATCTTTTTATTGAATTCATTAGCTAAAGTTTATATATCACCTCAAGGGATAAAAATTCAGCTCATCCCTACTTTTTAATGTTGTTATTCTCCTTCCCTATAATAAATAAAGCAACTGAAAGTTCAAAATATTTCCACTTAGCATTGGATACATTACAAGAATTTTTTTTTTAATGTTCAATAAACTGGTACATTCAATAGTGTAATATTTGAGGAAGAAATCAAAAAAGCACATAAGATAGAAAGAGAGTTTGGAGCTTACTTAGAGGGCATCTAGTTTTCATGTAAAGTTCATATGGCTTTAAAAAATATATAGAGGTTATGCATTGTAACGGCAACTGAGGATTAACCATTCTGGATTAGCCTATCCAATGATTTGTTTTCTGTATTTGAGCCTAGCAATAAAGCAGAGCAGTTTTTATGCTAAACTGCTTACCAAATATATAAAGGGAAAGGATTTCCTGTCAGTTGTGTCCAGCTTTAGGGCACGATACTCATCTCCTTTTTTTGGTCAAGGGAGCCAATGTTGTCCAAAGACAATTTCCATCATTATATGGCTACCATGGCTATATGCCAAGGGAAGAACACTGTTACCTTCTCACCAAAGTGATACCTATTAATCTACTTGTATTTGCATGCTTCCAAACTACCAGGTAGACAGGAGCTGGGGCAAGTAATGGGAGCTCACCCTGTTGCGCAAAGCTCAGGTCTCAAACCTGGGCTGTCAGCTGTCCCGCTACAGTTGTCTTTAACTTCTGAGCCATCACACCCCTACCCAAATATATAACAGCATGTAAATCTTGTTTTCGTTTTGTAACTTTTGTCTAAGGCATGAAGAATTTCTCTATTAACCAAGTCAAGAAAAAGCATGTTCTTTCTGGATATACTAACACTGGATATTTTCTATTTGGAATCATTTGTAGTGTTCTTTTTCATCCTTCTGTATTTTTTTCATACCAGAAAAATTGGCTACAGAAAGATAAAACTACTCTTGAATGGATGAGACCCTGTACTGTTCAGAAAGTGGTAGTAGGCTGATATCCATTCAGAGGCAAAGCAAGTATCCAAATCATTATAAACTCTACCTTTATCAGGTATTAAGCATTATAAAAACAAAGTATGACAAATAAAATAAAAGTAGGGCCTGGTACATTTATTACAATAAATGAGTAGAGAAATAGTTAAGTTTGTAAATTCACATTTATTTTGGTATATATGTTTCCTAATGTATACCTGTTTCCCAATTTTTTTCTAAGTGAATTTTTCACTAATATATTTAGATTAGTTTTCTTTCTTTCTTTCTTTCTTTTTACCTGAAAATTGCATTGCAAAATTTGGGAAAATACACATTCTCAGGGATTCTGATTCACAGAACAGTGTCAGATCCAGATGACATAAAATTCCTCCCAGATGAAATTCCTCAACAATTTTCAATTGTGGTACAGGAGGTAAAGGAGAGGACTTCTTACTGACCAATACAAAAAAAAAGTCTGTTGATTCCTAAACCCCTGATACCTAATGTAAAACCTCTGAATGTTGAGATTCACTTTTAAAATGGGATGAGGCGACATCCTCAGGGCCACATACAGTTATGTGTACAATCTAAAGCTCTTTCTCACTGTGTTTTCTATATAGTGGAGCAAAAGAAACATACTCCACATCTTCATTTCATTTAGCATCTGAAATTTAATGGTTAGACAACCATTGTAAAATATCTTTTTCTTTAAGCTTAAGCTTTAACATTCATTGTGATACTTCACCACAGTTGTATAAAAATATCTGAGAACTGGATCATATTAATATCAGGAATAATACGATTTGAAAAGGAACATTTTTTTTTCCAAAAAGAACTGATACCCCTCTTTCATGTTGTCATCATATTTAATGCAGATATAAGATGCATGAATTTTTATTTCCAGTTCTTAATACTGAGCATGATCAATATCCTCCATTATCTCATTCCAGTTTGCAAAGTCATTCCTCACATTCACTGGTTTGGAATCCTTTGAGATTGGGAGATTGTTTATCTTCCATTTAAGCCAACCTCTTCACTATCCATGTCGGCTATCCATCCAGTTGCCTACTGCCTGTTGTGAATAATAGGAAGGAAATAAAAGCTGTGGATTAGACATCTCAGTGTGAAAAGGATAAAAATGCACAGGGCATTCTGTCAGCAGTTCTCTTGTTCCTGGGGTTCTACACACATATGAATTAAGCAGTCTTTTTCAATAAGTCAACTCTAATGAGTTGTCTTTTTAGCAGCGGTATAGTTGAAAGTGCAGTGCAGTGAAAGCTTCCTGCATCTTCTTGGACACAGTTGCTGCCATGGGGTAAGACCAGGTCCCTGTAGCTTCAGCCAGTTCAAATCATTTTAGCACCTCTGCATCTTTCTCCTTCGATCTGGCCAACTGCTGAGCCCACCCACTATCTGAGGGACAGAATCAGTATCATATGTAGAAGACCAGAAGAGTCTATCAACACTATCCAAGCAGAGCAGCATGCTATCAGTGAAAAATGTCAAGTTTTATTCCTACATTGTTCCATGTTGACCCTCAATACACAAACCACCTAAAGAGCAATAAACTCTGAGAGGCAGGGGAGCAGGAGCCTTCTAAATATGTTATCCCAATCAAGAAATATTGCAAAAGTATATGTCTATGTCTTTAACCCATTCCTTTCCTCCTGACATAACATCTGTGGTTATATTAAAGCATTGTTACAATGAGAAAGTTGGTGTGCTTTTTATGAATAGCATATATTTATGAATGTATTGATTGTATGTCAATTAGTAAACTCTATTACTCTATTGCAAAATTAATTCACAGAGAAGTGATAGGCAGATGATGTAGGCATGTCCCATTTTCAAGGCGGTAGAGAAAGGGCATATATTGAGCCATATCTACTGCCATAAAAATGCCTTGCTACCTAGACTGAAATGCATTTTTTTGCTAGCAGGTTTTTTCACTGAATATACTGAATGTAAGTTATCTGCATTTAAAATTGTTTTTTTAGATTAATGGGATAGATAACTTGGAAAAATAATTACTGGCCAGATGGCAGAAAAACCTGTCATTTTTAAGTGTGAATGTACATATGCAAATCTTTCATTTGGACTGAATTGGCTGGAATGCTGGGAATTGTTTTTCTCCCATAAGAATCCTGCTTGATTTTCATTCTTGACACAATTGGCTATTCAAGCACATTATACTAATTGTATAAATCAGTATGGAAATCTTAGATTTAGGCCTAAAACTAAGCACTATATATTTAATGATCAGGTATAATTAAGAAACAATATGAAACTAAATGTAAAAAGAGATCTTTGCTCTTCAGAAAACAGGCTGTGCTTTGTTAATGCAATAATTCCTGTTGCTCTTTTAGTAAGTTTATTTTTACATGTATTGAACAGCATTAATCAGTGACTGGGCATATAATCTGAATTTCTATAACCAGTTGTTGCATCAGATTTGTTTGGGGCAGATATGCCTATCTGCTTGCCTTCATTGATTGAGTGATATAGTCCCTTTGCTCTGTTTTGATTGAGAGAACTGAATATGCCTAATCCTAACAAAGAGAAGACCTAGGGGGTGACATGATAGCAGCCTTTCAATATTTAAGGGGCTGCCACAAAGAAGAAGGGATTGACCTACTTTCCAAAGCACCTAAGGGAAGGACAAGAAGTAATGGATGGAAGCTTATCAAAGAGAGACCCAACCTAGAATTAAAAAGAAATTTCCTGACAGTGAAACCAATTAATCAGTGGAACAGCTTGCCACCAGAAGTTGTGGAGCTCCATCATCGGAGGTTTTTAAGAAGAGATTGGACAGCCATTTGTCTGAAATGGTATAGAGTCTCCTGATTGGGCAGGATATTGGACTAGACGAACTTCAAGATCCCTTCCAATTTTGTTATTCTGTATTCTGTACAACTAGTGTAAGATCTCTGGGCAATATGAGTAGGAGACGGAGAGAGACCAAGTTATTGGGTTTAAACCCTGTGAATATTTAGTCCTTCAGCAATGCTGCCTGTTCTAACAAAAAAAAAAGTCTTAAGCATCATATTTTTCCCCTCACTGCAAATAAGCACTCTAATACATTTGTGTCATACTTTGTGCAATATAAGTATAGCAAGTGTATTTTTTTTCTTTTCTTCTCTCCTGTAGTATGATTTTATGGAACGTTTAGATGGGAAAGAGAAATGGAGTGTCGTGGAGTCTCCTCGTGAACGTCGAAGTATCCAGACGCTAGTTCAGAATGAAGCTGTATTCGTTCAGTACTTGGATGTGGGGCTGTGGCACCTTGCTTTCTACAATGATGGCAAAGATAAAGAAGTGGTTTCTTTCAGTACTGTCATATTGGGTAAGTATTTCATGGCTGTGCACTCTTGGCTATAAAACATGATTAAATTATGTGTGCTACCATTCAAATGTATCTTATTCAACTTTGGTGGGTCTTCTTTTCAAACAGGCGATTTTGCTAACCTCTAGCTGGACTTCAGCTCTGATAAGCTCAGAGGAATATTGCGTTATATTAAATATGTTCTCTCTTAGCCTTTAAACTCTTTAATACTGGCAATATCTAGAAGAATATTTTATAGCATTAACCAGTTTCATTTTAATCTTTTATAGCATTGGGCAGCTTGGTCTAGTAGTTAAAGGCACCAGGCTAGAAACTGGGAGACTATGAATTCAGTCTCACCTTAGGCATAAAAGCCAGCTGGGTGAATTTGGGCCGGTTATTTTCTCTCAGCCCAACCCACATCACAGAGTTGTTGTGGGGAAAATAGGAGGAAAAAAGAACTAGGTATTATTTAGTATTACTATTATTTATAAAAAAATAATAAAAAGGCAGGATAAAAATAAAAAGAAACAGAATAAAATACAATAATAAAATAAAATAGATACTGTATGTTGCTAGCAATTCACAGAGTTTTGTTTTTTTAAATATTGCATTAATGTAAACCACCTTGAGTTAGAATAATCAGAGATAGGATAGTATAAGAAATGTATACCCATGTAAATCTTATATCTTGAAATACAATCCACCCCTTGTCGCAATTCTTTCATATATTCAGAGAATCAGCATTCTTCTAGAAATGCAAAATTTTAAAATTGAACATTTTTTTCCATGGAGCTATATTCGAATGTGTTACCAGGAACAGAGTCATAGTTTATGAGAAAGTCCAAAGTAATAGGTATAATAGTTAGGTAGACTTCTTGATGGCACAATGATAGTAATTGCCTGAAAACGGAAGAAAAGTACAGTATTTTATTCAGTTCAGAGGTTCTTTGACACATATCCATTACCTTCACCATCAAGCCATATATAGAGATTTGAAATACTGAGCAATATTAAATAAAAGAACAAATGTCAAAAGATGTTATTCTTCAGTTAAATACATATAAAAATACAGAAATACTGTTCTATATCTGTGAGAACTAGAAAATGTTTATAATTTTATAAATTAATTAACTTAAAAGTTTTTTTCCTGCCATTATCATTTTTATTATTAATATAAAAATCCTTATAATTATTATGAGTCACTCCTTCTACTTTACCTTCTATACCAATGTATAAATTGTGTGTTTGTAGAGACATCCAGATATGCATTCCTAAAATATATAATTTTCAGTATAAATATTTCATTTTTTATTACTATTATTATTTCTCCCTTATAAAAGAGCATTATTTCAAGTGTTATAGAGAGAAGAAAAAGGCACAAAAATTAGTTTCAGTACAACAGTCACTGGAATTCTTACAGAATAGCTTCATTAGCTTTTCTGAACTAAATGCACTTATGAGAACTTTGGTGGGCTTAGAAATCTAATTGTGTAGTTTGTTGCCTGTTTGAAAGAAACCTGACAATGCCTGGCTGTGGGGTGTGAGGCCACAGAAACTCTTTTTTTTTTCAGTAGAGGGTCTTATCTGTGCAAAACACACAGATGTGCAAAATATTCATTTCAGAAGGTAAGCTGTCTGGGAAACATTAAATCACAAAAGTTATTTTTGAATAGTGAGAGATTTCAAAGATGCCAGCATTCCATCAGAGCTTGGTTTCCTTGGAAAGAAATCATTGGACCTTTCCATTATGTCTGAGACGTACGGTTTGATGCACCAGCTATGCATAAGAGAAGCATTAGCACTCTAACAGATTTCTTTTGCTTTTCAGGTGTTAAAGGATGTCAAAGCTTATAGAGAGACATTTACTGTAGCTCTCTGGCTTTTCTCAGAATATTGATTTTCTTTGCCACATATATATCGGTGAAGATGCACAGACATAATAAAAGCAGAAGTATTAATAACACAGACTGATGCTGCAGTATGATGGTTGTTTCCAGTCCAGAGATTATGGAAAACTGCCACTTAAAAGCTGCCACTTTAGCATGTTTTGCTCATACAGAATTATTGTCCAGCTATAATAATTACTACATGGAAAAGCTACATACAATATAAAAAGAAATCACACTATATATAGGAGACTCCCTTCTGAGTCATAATACACAATTGCAGCCGCTTACCAAAATACAATGGCTCATTTTAATCATTAGTACAAGAGACTCCTAGCTGTGAATGTGCGATTTGGACTCATTATATAACAGAGGGGACCTCTCTGCCTCTGCATTTCCTCAAATGGAAAATAGGACTGCTAAATGCCTTCAAGTGCAGTAAATTCTTTTTTTTTTCCCCACAGAGAGGAAATAGCTACTCGACCAAAAAAGAAAAACAAAGTCTTTAGTAATATTTAGAAAATGTACTGTTAAGAAGTGTTAAGATTTTCTTCTTTGTTCGGGCCATTTCTAATTATTGTGAGGTGAATTTCAGATGTTGAAATTTTATTAAATGCACGAAGATCAAAAGCAATGTTACCTGGAGAAATAACTGACAAATCGGTGCTGTCTGTCTTTCAGATTCTGTACAGGACTGTCCGCGCAATTGTCATGGGAATGGCGAATGCGTATCCGGAATCTGTCATTGTTTTCCTGGCTACCATGGAGCAGACTGTGCAAAAGGTAGTGATTAACTTGCTTTTCAAATGCTACTTACTCTATAGTTTATTCTAAATCATAGGAAAAAAAAATTCATAGCAATTATATGTTTTCTCAAAGAACCTACAAAACCCCAGTTTCCCATGGGAAGAATTTTTATAATTAATTTCATTTTTTTATTCCAAAACTATCTGGATCCTTAGTCAATTTTTAACTGCCCAGAACAAGCACACTAGACACCTTTTTGCTGTTTATTTCAAAAATATTCTTTCAAGTCCTTAAAATTGTATTTAAAACTTCTTTTTTAAGAAGTAGAGTCACTTCATAGATGTGATAAAAACTGGCCAGCTCCAAAGGATCTTGATATTTACAAAGCAGTAAAAAGTAACCACAAAGTTGATTAAGGAATGAGGCTTGATCGAGCTTTTGGTCCATAAAAGCCTGTATTATGACTGTGAGCTTAGATTGTATCCCTTGTCTCCTAGTCGCTCAACTCATAAACCACCTGCAAAGTCTCAATTCTTGCAGACTGCTCATATGAAGCAGCTGTCCAGAGTGCACATGGAGTTTCTGGAGAGATTTCTCCAACCAAGATCCAAGATCCAGCCACTAATCTCCACTTTAAACACCATCCCTTTCATCAGGAACATTGCCATGGCACTCACCAGAAACCTTCCTTTGTTGCATGTGGAGTTTGCTGCTTCTAACTGAAGCAAACACGAATCACATTAAAAATGTTAGCCTGGATTTCTCCTGTCCATCATCCTCATTTAATTGAATGCACTGTAATAACATCCAGAGAAAGTTCTACCATACCACTTTCCAGGCCTTGACTTACAACCATTTGTTCGGTGACCAAAGTTATGTCAATTTTGAACAAGCGGTTGGTGCCTGAAATTAGGGCCACTGCAGTGCCCCCACGTTCACATGATCAAAATTTAGGCACTTGGCAACCATTTGCACTTATGACTGCAAGGTGTTGCAGCTCCCTCCCCATCTATCTCCCCTACCTGCAGTACAGTATATCCTTAGAGCTCCCTGCACTTCATAGCTCCTGACACCCTAGCATACCTTCACTGTGGTTTTCTTTCGATACTTAGAGGAGATGGTCCTACCTGTTTCCTCATGAAGGGCCACAGCATTCATGTTACGTTAGCTGATGAAGAAAAAAAGACAGCAAAGGTCAGATCACACAACATTGGGGTAGCACAAGGCTTTACAGTGCAGTATAGCAAGGACAACTGTGAGTGGAACCTGGGGCTTGGGTAGCTGAAGCTTTGCACTGAACTGCTGGGCCCAGCTGGACTTCGTGTTGCGAAGGACTTCTGCAAAGCACTTCCCAAGAAGTTGCTTGAGGTACAAAGTCCATTTCTTCACAGAAACCCTTTACACTGCAAAAATAATTTTAAAAAAAATCTTTGTGCCACACTGTTGGAGCTTCCTAGTGCAAGCCCACCCCTTTGCAGATGCCCTTCACAGAAACCCTTTGCACCATGAAAAGGGCCCTTTTCACTGTGCTGTTGGGGTACCTTGGGAAGCCTTTTGCCCCACAAAAATGCCCCTTTGCATTGTGCTTCTGGGTCAGGGTGAGACTGGGCTTTGTATGCAAAGAGCTTTCCAGAAAACCCCAGCATGGCCTATCAGCACAGTGCAAAGAAGCTTCTTGTTGCATCATAGCCCAAAGGTGAGGCAAGCCAAGAAACCATTTTGTGCCATGCTGCTGACTCAGGCAAGGCAGCTGAGGCTGCCAGTGGTATCTATGGGATAAACAGACAAAGATAAAAGAACCAGACTGAAGAATCACATCATTCTGTTTAAGCAGTGCATCTCACCTCTAAATTGTGATTTACTAAAAACAACTGTACAGTACAGAAGCCTTATCTCCACTATGTTCTGGAAGTTTACATTTCCCATTGCTTAATGTTTCATGATATTTTCCATACCATATGGTTCAAGTTGTAGGAGAAAAAGATTGCATATATCTTAAGGTTATAACTCAATCATAACTGTCATATAACAATTAATTTTTTAAAAAAAGAAATGCTGTCACTTTGCTACCTTCATACATAAGAAAATGCTGGCTACTCTGTAACATTTTGATTTAAGCCAACCAAACAGAAACTGATAAGCATTCAGTAATAATAGATATTCATTGTATAAGTAATGATATTCTAAAGATCACTACTTCTCTTCTTGGTCAATACCATTGTAGGTAACAGAGTTGTCCAAATTTGCCTTCCATATCACTTGCTTCTGTCTTACCTGTACTGGAAAGTCTTATACTCAATGAACCACCTTCTGTCATTTAAAAAAAATATTCAGGGCAGCTTAAGCGCTTATTGATTGGGAATTTTTATAATGCTCAAAATGGAGGCATCGTCATATCTCTACAGGTATTTAAAATGAATTGAATTAATCATAGGCTTAAAAGTCTCTGGTGATCTTTGTTAACTTCTTTGGGTTTAATTAAAACATCTGTGCACTTTTAATTTATCGATTCATCCAACTCATATGTCATGATTTTTAAGACACCCCAGCACGCTCTGCATCATTTTTAACCCAATTTCCACTTAGCTAAAGCAATTAAATTCACCCTGGATTAATTAAAGCATCCATACTTTAGTGCTTAAGTCAGCGTGTGCTGCTTTCCCCACATGGTTTTTGAATATTAGGGATTTGACACACCTGATGAGTTTTTTGTCCTATGATTCTCTGCCTTGCCTGCTAACATGTAGTGTGATAGCACAGGAGAGTAAACTTTTCAGATTTTGTATTTCTAGCCCAACTCTCATTAGAATGATGAGAACTTTGAACCTTTGTTCCCCAAAACAGGGATGTAAGATAATATACAGTACATCATTCTGCAGAATATATTGATGGATAGCGAAAGGAAAGAACTATTATTACAGGAGATAAGAGAATTCAGTCGAATGTTAAATATTTATTTAGGAATTTGTATAATGCCTCAATAAATAAATAAGACAAAAAACTCCTGAATAATTAAAGAAGTTCTACAATGCACCAATTACCTAAAGACATAATGAGTTCCCCTCCATTAGATATATTCAGGTGGCGGATAGACAGTCATTCCTTGGATACTTTATACTGAACTTTATACTGAGAAATAGTATTATATTGAGTGACCTAATGGTTTCATCAAGTGTTTTGATTTTCTGGTTCTTGTGTTTTCTATATACTTAGTTCATCTTTGTCACATGAGGAGTATACTAATTTCCCAGCTGGATTGTCAGGATGTGCTTTCTGTATGACTGTTCTTTAAGATGATCTGAAAGATTCAATCATGCCAAATGTGCTTGTCATTTATGTTGGTTAAACTATATTGTATTCATTTGGATGTCCTACGTGTCGCCATATAAACTCAACAATCTTAGTAGCCAATTATGTGAAATAGGTCTGCATCTTATTTTAAGAAGTTCATGGAGGTTTAACTCCACACACCTTTATAGTTGGCTAATTTGGTGTGATGGTTAAGATATCAGGCTAGAAACTGGGAGTGTGAGTTCTAGTCCTGTTTGAGCCAATCACTCTCTGTCAGCCCTAGGAAGCAGGAAATGGCAAATCATTTCTGAAATCCCTCCAAGAAAATGGTAGGGACTTGCCCTGGCAGTTGCCTGGAGTCAAGACTGATTTGAATCGGAATCAAAAACAAAAATAACCCTTCCTATGGATAATATTTTATTAGGTAAAAGACCCTTTCTAAAAAAAAATCTCAATGCTGGATTATTGTCTTTTTCCAAGTTAAACTGGCATTAGTTTTGCAATAATTCTGACACCAGGTAAACTTTCTCTATTTGCCTAATTACTTTAATTAAAGTAAGTCTATTAGCTGTGTTGCTCCCTAGTGGCAATTACGACACTGTTGTTTATTGCCCTATTATTTGTCATACTATTTGGCTTTATTTGGCTGATTATTCACGTATTGCACATATCCTGGTATCTGTAAGACTAAAGAGCAAGTTAGACAGACAGTCCTCTTCAAAAGAACTTGAAGAGTTAAAAGATCATCATTCTTCAAGGAATTTGTCTTTGTAAGGCTTAAGCAAAGAAAGGATATACTGTACTTTAAGCTCTGTTATGCTGCATACTGTGATTAGATGTCCAAATCTTAAGAAAATGCAATATCTAAGTAGGAAAAATAGAGATTAGGAAACACTATCTGATATTTCTCTCCTTAGAGAAAACATATCCAATATCATACCAGCAGCAGTTTAATTCCTATTAAAGGAATGATCTAGTCTGACTTATTGGAGATGGAGAATTAATTACCCTCTTGAGGAGAGATTCTCAAGGAATAATCTAGCCTGAATTATTGCAGATGCAGAATTAATTATCCTCTTGAGGAGGGATTCTCAGTGGTCAGCTTGAAGAGTACCGACAATAGATTTATTGCATGTCAGTCCATACTGTTCTTCCCAGTGGTCTGTAGAATAATGAACTTCTTCCTTCATAGTCTTTTAATTCCAAGATAGGAGCATGAGAATTTTCATCCCAGTAATAAGTAGAGCCCATCTTCCCATCCCATACACACATTTAGACTTTTGTGTGCAAAAGTAGCAATTTATAGACATTTATTTGTCCCGTTTGACCTTTGCCTAGTTGGATAAGACTAGTTGGCTGTTCTTTTTTTAAAAAAAAATTTTTTTTATTGTTTTTCTTATAACACAATCACATTTTACAGTGTTGGTGGGATAGGTCTACCGAATCAAACTATTACATTATTATACATAAACAACTCAACATTCTCAATACTTAAGCATCCTTTTTCACAATTCGAAATGTTCTCTTAATTTCTTTCCTTCTCAACCCTCTGCTGTCTCCTTCTCAACCAATTGTACCATAAATCCCATAC